>VVHJ01055479.1:0-16754 GCA_015107715.1 Tylochromis polylepis
GTGACGTTACAGGATCTGAATACTTCCTCCAGCAGCAGCTTCTACAGGCAGGTGTGTGACTGTGTGCGAGTGCGTGATGCTACCTGCAGAGGGCGGTCTTAGAGGAGCTCTGAGTCACAGCATCGACTACGGAGCTGTCGCTGGAGATCCTCTTCCTCTGGTCTCGGGATCTGAAACACACAGAGCGCTGCTTTTATTCCCGCCCCCTGTGATTGATTTCTGATCTGTGACTTGAGCGGCGGGGAACAGAGGGATGAGCAGCTCCATGGAAACGGCACTTCAAACACCAGGAGCTCATTTCACCCCCTCCAATCACAGCAGCTTCGCTCGGCCTGTTTATCGGGACCAAGCGTCAGCCTTCAGCTGCAGTCCCTCTGACGCCCAGCAGAGGCGGCAGCGAGTTAAAGGAAACATGTTTACAGCCTGATACACTAACTGTTCAGTCTCCGTGGATCGTTTCCCATCTGCCCCTCACCTCTGTGACGACGTAGGGGAGGTGGGGGAGGATGGCGAGCAGGGGAAGGCGAACTGCTGGTCTTCGTGCTCCTCCGAGTCCACCAGGTCGGGCATGCTGGGGGAGGTGCCCACCGTCTCCTTGGAGACCAGCTCCGGGTCCAGGATGTAGAGCTCCTCCTGAGAGATCTCCGTCACATAGTTCAGGTGCTCCTGAAACAAACGACACATTAGGACGCACCTGGCTGCAGGTCATCCATCATCACTGCCAGAAGAAAGGAGCGGGCTGCACAGTCTGCCAATCTGAAGGCTGCTGGTTTGATTCCCGCTCCTCCAGCCTTGCATCCGTGGACGCACTCAGACATAGAAAAGGATGAATGTGCGACTACACCTCAGCACAGTAAAGGTGCTGATTAAAGAAACATGATTTATTCTGAAGTTTTCTGACTGTAATTATCTTTGAAGTAATCATAGCCGCTTCTCCCGTGCGTTACTCAGTAACCCGCTTTCCTACCTGAGCCCGGTCGATCCTGTAGAAACGATCCGCCGTCGTACCTGAAAGACACAGAGAGCGTGTTTGGGGGGCTCGGGGTCTTTGCGCGAACGGAGGAGGTCGGCTCGGACTTACAGTCGAGGAAGCACCACTTCATGGAGAGCTTCTGTGAGGACAGACTCTCGCCTTTCATCGCCTCGCCGTCCTGGAGCAGAAAGAGAAGCGTGAAAGCCACAGATTCACCAGCTGCACTGCATCACTTTACATCTCACAGGAGGAGCAGAGGAAGAACGGTACAAGTCCAAATGTCATCTTCAGAAAGAGACTGTTTTCAGCTCTTCTTAAACATCAAATAACAGTGAGGGCCTCCATCACCTCCATCAGACTCCTCCATGTGACAGCAACGTTTGGTTTCTGAGCACCGTGTGAGTACCGAGAGGCCCGCCTCTCCCGACAGATGGCGCACTCGGGCTGCGGGCTTTAACGTCCCGGCGCAGGACGGCGAGCTGTCGTTCGTCTGTGCAGCTTTTCTCTTTCCTCAGTCGGTGCTGGGTCACAGCTGAGGTTTATTACAAACCACACAGTCACCCACTTCCCCTTACACTGCGCCCTTATCCTCCTCGCTATCAGTCGTGCGTCTGATGTGTCACGCGTGACAAGTTTCAGCATCTGCGAGCAGCCCGACGGGTCGGTCACGCCACAGGAAGAGTAAGATGGCGTCCTGTACGCGAGCAGGAAAAATCGGCAGGTTTTTTGCTTTTGGCAAATAGCTGCAAGTAGAGGTCGACTGCACAACACCCCCAACCTCTGGATCGTGAGGCAATTTCACAGGTGCCCGGTGAGAGGTCCGACTCTCAGACAGAGCGGCGAAGGTCGTCTAATTTTTAAAGTGCCAACATGTCGCAATTAACCCGAGTCGGTCTGCGCAACAAGTCCACAACGTGTCTCTTTGCAACAGAGCTCACCTCAGCTGTTATATGCTGGTTATGTTCTCATATAAAAGCAATGCTGCCAGGTATCTGTGTCGTTCTGCACTTAAATCTGACTTTTAAACATGAATCAGCACATTAATGATTACTCCTGCTGCACCTGGTCCAGGTTGTCCTGCAGACGGTCGATGTGCAGGCGGCAGGTCTCCAGATCGCTGTCTCCGGGGACGGTGATGACTCCCAGCGGCAAAGCTGCAGGAAACACGAAACATAAAGGTCAAAGTGAGAAATGTGCAACATGTGCTTAGTTTCTGGTTTTAAATAACAACAAATGACTCGTGCTTCAGGCCGGACTAGTCTAAACTAGTCTAACAGTAACTGGTTTGAGGGCTGAACCAGCAGGTTCCTGGTCCGATCCTTGGATGGAGGCTTTCTGTGTGGTTAGCTCGCTCTGTACCTGTGGGGGGGTCTCCAGCTTCCTCAATAGTCCAGATACGTGCATGATTCTAAAGTCGCATCGATGTACAATTAAGTGCACAGAATGAAGTGCTGTGTGGCTGAAGCTAACAAGTTCTACATTCATTTGACTAAAAGCACTGTTGCTATTTTTTTCAATGTGTTTATAGATAATACTGTTAATTTAAGGACCGCAATAATCATTAAATCTGACATTTGACAGCCCTTCGGACTTACAGGCCTCCTTCAGCTGGTCTTTGTCATAATGCAGAGCCTCGTACGCCGCCATGCTGATCCGGTTCACCCTGATCTGAAGCTTCTCTGGAACGGGCTGCTGACTGCACACAAACACGCCATCATTTAACCACTGAACATGAACATGAACTTAGATTGTCTGATTCATTTAATCATTCAGCCGATAAAGCCGCTTGCACGTATAAAAGTGCGTCATCTGCAAAGAAGAGCACACGCGTGATGTTATTTGTCTACAGTATAAAGAGAAGCGGACCGAGATTAGAGCCCTGTGGGACTCCATTGCTAATAGCGACTATCAGAGCCACAGTCTGCTCAGTACTTCCTGTGACAGAAGTTACAAAAGCAATGCTTGGGGTCACAAAAACAGAAATTAAAGGCAACTACCAATGAGAGCAAAAGAATCTACTGACCAACCAATGAAAAGGTTGATCAGTATGCGCACCAGACGTACTCATTGAGATGGGGCATGGAGATCCTCCTCTTGGCCTTCTGGACCATGTTGGCCTGGTTCCGTAGACTGATGTGAATGATGGACGGTGCCAGCTTGCAGGGCTCACCGTCCACCTGCATGGGGATGGACTTATAGGTGGTCAGGGTCACTTCCTTACACTGGTGGAGACGTTCGCCATGACCGCCCACCTGGAGGGTGGCCTGCAGACAAATGAGCAAACAGAGTGTCCTTTCAGAGCGTCTAACATCACACACGGGTCATAGAGATATGATTTAACTGGACCAAACTGTCCAAGAAAGAAGGACACCAGTGAAAACCAGCAGAGCCAATAAGGACCGTCACCAGCTCCAAGAGCGCTTATATCAATATCAGTAAATATATTTCTATGATGTGGCATGGTGTGGTCTTATGTGGTCCGCTACAGGTCCTGTTGTGGTCTGTGTAGGTTACGCTGTCTGCAGCCTGCCTCAGCACAGCTGTAAGCTCACCAGAGACGTCATGGTGAAGCCGATGACCTCGATGCAGCCATCATCGTGCCGCTGAGGCTCAAAGTCCTGATGCTCGCTGGGGTTCCCCCACGGCGTGGTGCCGGCACAGTACCTGCGGCAGGTAGACAAACCAAGCACGCACTCGTACTTTAACACAGCACCTCCACTTTATCTACTCACCGGATTCCACAGAGGCAGATGACGTGCATGTGAAATATGTTTGTTACCAGACTGAAGATGTACCTGGGGATGTTGAGGAAGAGCAGACACTGCAGCTTCAGGTCCTGGACTTTGGCTGTGAGGTCGGTCCTGTCACACTGAGGAGGAAGGAAATCAGGGATTTATAAAGGACCGCACTGCTCGACGTGCATCGTGCCACAGGGCTTAAAAACTCTGTCGTTCAAATGTTGTCACGTGTCGCTCCCAAAAAAACCCAAAAAAACAACGTGGTGGCAGCAAAAACACGAAAATTCAGGCTTCAAAACGCCACATCCCAGCAGGTGATGTTATAGTAGCTACGGCCATCTTTATATACAGTCCGTGCATAAAGCAAATAAAACAAAAATGAAGTATAAAACAATAACGTTCACTTAAAGACTTAAACGTCGTTGCTGGGCATGCTGTGGGTGCATCAGAGTCACTGACCGGTTGTTATCGGGCTGATGTGGCTCTGAACGCTCGTTTTCAGTGGAAGTGAAATGATCGTGTCATATATTCACGAAGGGTTCCCTCACCTCTGACAACACTCAGTCACACTTGTGTTTAAAGAGGAAGCTGATGGTGACAGCATCTTCCTCATTCTGCACAAAGTTTTTCAGCCTCGACTCACCACCACTCTGATGTGCTTGGCGAGGTCTTTGGAGCTCCCGCTCAGAAAGTCTGAGAAGGCCGTCTGAAAAACACACACACACACACACACACACACATTACAAACATGTTTGTGTGTGAATGACCAGCACAGCAGCCGGATGAGGACACACTCACCCCTGCATAGAACATCTTATTCCTGAAGCGGCTGTTAAACTTCTCGGGGTTCGCCTCTGAAAAGATGAAAACCAACAGTTCAGCTCAGAAACAGAACCAACAGCTGTTACCAGATGTGTTGTGGTCCTGGAAGAAGATTAAAGGTGCATGAAAAATAATGCTAATCAAACCACTGGTGCGAAACATCCAAGTCCAGGTGTTCCGAGTAATCCTGGAAACTAGTAAAAGGCTTTTATTGTGTAGAGACACAGAGATACCAGCGGAGCTACCACACGTTCACTCATCACAGGACTACATGCACTGCTGTTCTCTAGCCTGTAGGGGGAGTAGTGACTACTTTAAGAGCGTCACCCAGAGAGTACAGAACCCCCTGATAGGCTGCTGACTTCCTGTGAAGACACAGGAAGTTGAAATTTCTAAACAGTGAAAGTACAGCAATGGTAAAGGCAGCGCTGTAACTCAGCTCTGGTAGAAAGCTGTGACCCTCTAATACAGGACCTGATCATAAACAACATGAGAGGTCAAAGGTTACAGGAGGCTTTAAATCCAATATCCAGATTTCAGTTTCCTGTGTGTCACCGCTGGTTAGAAAGGGGATTTTAACGGCCCATCGGAGAGCACTGTTCTATCGAAAGTAGCGATCAGGTCAAACTCATTTTCCATGGTGGGCCACAGGCTGATGGCGATCGATAACGATCAGTCCTCGGAAGACTATCAGCGAATCAAAGATCTGTTTTACTGCCATACTTTTAATTAATGCATTTTGTTTTGCACTACCCATACTTTATACGCCATTAGGTCATTTATTGTGGAATGAATGTCCGTTCCTCGGACCTGCAGGCCTGACAGCTGGAACTCTGCTTTCTTTGCGTCACTGCTTCCAGCGTAATTCACAATTCATTCAGGGTAGCGTCTTCGCTACGTCCAGATGAACAGAATCCACTTTTTGGGATTTCCTTACCTGGAGGATTGAGCGTGCATCAAGACAAAATTCATTTTCAAGTTGTACGCGTTTCATTCGAAGCGCTGCATGCTTCGCGCAGATGCACCAGACCACAGACGGAGGCCTGAACTCTAGAGCCGCCTCACTGAGCCGTATATGAAACCCTGAACTGGGTTTATTCTCCTCTTTGTTCCCAGCAGCAGGTGACATTGGGCTGATGGATCAGCCTGAACTTTCACGTCAGTGCAGCGAGGTTTTAGAGGACGGAGGGCTGAGACGGGACACTGAAGCAAAGTGATGCTGCTGGTTTTACACAGCTAAACTTTTCTTCGTAATGCACGTTCTCAAGCAGTAAGCGACACAAAAAACAGTAAAGATAAAAACCACAATAATCTAGAGTAGTTCTTACCTGTGATTGGACAGATCTGAGCCAGTCGGGAGTTTCTTCAGGTATAGCTTCTATCCGGCGGGTCGAAGTCTTTGGGGTCGAATCAGGTCGTATGAACGTGGAAACAGGAAACGAAGAGTCGATCCACTCCATCTCTGTCCAGTCACAAATTAGAGCTGCTGCTCCCGCCCCCTCTGAAGTGTCACATACTGTCCCCGCCACATTAAAGCGCTCACTCTGTTTGTCTCGCTGCTTTCAGTGCCCACGTCCCACCTGGATGTCACCGAGAAAGAAACGTGAGTCAGCTTCTCCTCGATTTCATCTCAGTTCGATTCCTCTCCTGCTGAACAAGGCTCGGCAGCTTCATGTGCCCTTTTCGTTTCTGTGTCTTTCAGAGGGGAGACGGCGCTCCATAAAGCCGCCACTTCCTGTCAGAGGAGCATCTGTAAATACCTGGTGGAGGCCGGAGCGTCGCTCATGAAGACAGACCTACAGGTAAAGCAGCGCGCTCCTCTAACAGCAGGAGATGCCTCGTGTCCATCCTTCCATTGAGTGTGTTGAGTCTGCATGGTAGGAGGCTTTTATTTTGAAAAGTGTGCTACTCCTGTGTCTGATTTCCTGCCCTCCTCGCCTGCTCTAGCCAATAACAGCTTCAGCGTGTGTTGGGGTGTGACGTTCCTTTCTCTTTCAAACCAGACGCTGATTCAGCAGCTGCACACTTAATGTCTCCAAATGTTTCACTAACCCACTCAGACACCACAGCAGCGCGCCGGCCAAAGCGTCATCCGTTAACCATCAGCATCCATTAAGACTTTAAACCTGTACGAAGGAACGACTGCTTGAGGGTGGTGATGACTTGTGTGAGCGAGTGTAACTCTGACCCATTTGATCAGTTTTATGATGCTTTGGAAACACGCTGCAGATCTGCAGGCACTACGAGCACCGGCCTTAGCGAGCCTGATCAGGTCATGCTGGAATTCAGGCTGTAAAATGACATAAAATATACTTTATATACGCAAAAAGTTTGGAAATTAAAACATTATTTACAGTAATGAAACAAAAAAATGCAGAGAGTGATCAAGATCCATTAATTATCCACAGCCATTCACCACAGTGGCAGCTGATGGAGGAATCCAAACCCATGTCTGGGATTACTGCACTTCCCAGTCACATCCAAGCTGTAAATCTGTAAAGGCTCAGATTAATGTCTGAGCTAGGCACGGAGTATCCATGAAACACTTCAAAGTCACTGAGCTTTTCATGATTATTCTCCAAACACCTCACATTCCCCATGCTGGGTCGTCATGGGGAATGTGAGGCCTGTAACCCTCCCGGTTCACAGGTGTCGCTCTGGTCGATCGAAGCTCTCCGTTCCCAGAGCGTAATGGGCAAAAGGGAAAAAAGCTTTTTAAAAATGTACACCCTTACAAAACAAGAAACAGCCGTTTAACGTTTGCATAAATCACAATGATAAAGAAAAATCAACTTCATCTGGTGATGCAGTTACTAAAGTACAAATACAATAGGCTGCCGGTCAGCACAGCGCCTCCTGCAGGGCTGAGTGAACGCACATACTGCTCGTAAATGTGGGCCGTTGTCAGCGGCACGCTGAGCTGAAGCTCTGCAGCTAAATCAGGAAAATCAGTTTAGAGATGACAGCCGGGCCTTCGTCATACGTGGAAACCTGGTGATGCGTTTTTTCTCGCGTGTGTGTGTGTGTGTGTGTGTGTGTGTGTGTGTGTGTGTGGTTTAGGGCTCAGGTTTCTGTTCTGCTTGTGAATGAGGCCCAGTGTTGAACATCAGTTCCTGGAAAAGGGAGAATAGGCAGGACCGGAGCTTGTGCCAGAGCAGAGCTCATTAGGTTCAGATCATGAACTTTATTTCAATAAGAGAGAAATCAACATCAAGGCTGGCACACACGTATTTAAATCACCATGGGAGCATTAACGAATGAATGAATTTTGCACCTTGTGGCGTCCGAGCTGTTCCTCTCCAGTGGTTTGGTTTCTCCGTGCGCATCTTTTTTCTTTTTTTTTTTACCTGTTTTGGCGAAATCTGCCGTATTAAAACCAAACAGAGCTCCTAACAGTGTTCCGGATGTCGTTTTGTGCTCGTGGACACAAAGACTCTGAGTTCGTGTGATCAGTCGAGCGCCACTCGGCAGCTTTCCGCTGCACGAAGCCGTTTGTGTGTCGTTCTCAGGCGCAGTGACGGCCACCAGCCGGAGCCCAGCCACCGCGCTCTAAATGGATCTCCAGCAGTATTTGACCCACTTCCATAAAGTGATTAATGTTGTGTGTCACTGAGAAACGAAGCGCCGCGGGATCCCCCGGCCTCGCTCCGGCGCATACAAAAGGCCACGGCTCACCGTCGCCATGGTGAAGCCAGTGGTAACAGGAAGCAGCCCGTAATCGGAGTTTCTTTTTGTCTTCTCCTCTCCAGAAGAGGAAAAGAGTTCATGTGTTATTTAGTGGTGGTGTGAAGCCGAGGTTCACCGAGCAGCTCAGGCCTTCGCTCCGTCCGTTCCTCACCCCGTCATCGCTCCTCTCAGCAAAACACACGAAACCCTCCAAACCTCAGAGCAGAGCAGCAGCACAGCAACATCAACATCTGCCGGTCATTTATTACAAAGTCAAACAGCGAAACCTAACAGTGACGTTCACGGTGCGCTTCACACCTGCAGTTCCTCTGACATCCAGCGGAGGCAGCAGTGAGTCGCTCTCGTAGACTCTCGTGTTAAAATAAACACGTTTGCAGCCTGGTACACAAACTGTTGATCTCTAGTCCTCCTCCTTTTCATTACTCACCTGGATTAAAGTTTGCATTATTAGGGGCGTGGCCTCTTTGACTGGCAAGTGGACGGCGACACAGGTGGCTGTAGGTGGCTGTAGCTGCTGGCTGTCTGCTCGGCTGAACTGGACCTCCTTTTGGAGCGTTTTTAATGACATCATGTGACCACTAATATGTCTGCTGTGAGGTCACTGACCGTCCAGGAAGGCGGAGCGAGAGTTTGAAGGGTGAGATTTGAGGGTTTTATTTGGTGGTTATTAAGCACTAGAAAGGTGGCGCCCCAAAACAGAGCTAAAAGTGAAAGCGCCTGGGCGTCATCGCCTCAGCATTTCTCACCAGCCCATCGGCTTTCTTAAAGCTCTGCTCGTCTCTTTCAGGGGGAGACTCCCAGACAGCGCGCTGCCAACGCCAACGACCAGGAGCTGGCTGACTATCTGAAGAGCTGCCAGCATTACCAGATGATCCAGAGAGAGGACCAGGAGACGACTGTCTGACCTCCCGAACACCGCGTCTACGTTTAGGCCTTTCATTTAAGTCCTCCATATTTATCTACGTCCTCTGGAGAGTGACGGCCGGTTCCACAGACTCAGTGTAGACAGCAACGTATCAGATAGTGCTTCTTGTCCGCTGTAAGGAGGCAGGAGGCCTGATTAAAATGGATTGTTGTGTGTCTGTTTTGTCCAAACGCCTGAAAATCCTCCAAACTACCCACTGTAAAAACTTCTGGACACTAAAACAAAGTCAAACTAGTTTCATTTTCAGGCCACAAAGACTCTCAGATCTGGTTCAAACTGCATTTTGAACATGTCTCTGTCGACTGAACATTAGCTCTCTGACCTCTGCGTGAAGACGTGTGACGGCTTTCATCCGTCTGCAGCTGAACGCTTTCGCCGCATCACAGAAAAGCTGCAAACGTGTCTTCTTTAAGCTTCTAGTGACCTTTTGGATGTATTTGTTTACTGGACAGAAATAAGTGTTTGGATATTTAACTTAGGCACACTCAGATTTAGCTATTTATGAAGTCTTTGTAGAGATTTAACATATTTTGTTTGTGATCAAACAGAATTTTAGATTTTAGTCAACATATGAGCATATTTTTTTGTAACTTGTCGGCCTGTTACATGACTGTAAAGCACGTGGCTGCCAGCAGGATGCATGCTGTGATGTGTGTAAATAGCTGAGACGCCCGGTAGACTCATCAGTGTTGGAAACGTTAAGCTGAAGCCAGATTCTGCCAAAGCAGTCACGCCTGTTTGATTAGTTATCACCTTTAGATAGCAGGCAGGATGAAATGATGCTGTATGATATTCAAGTAATAACTGCTTGGTTTGATCATTTCTGAGTGACCTGCAATAAAGCATGTCAGCAACACTTTCCACGAACATTTATTTTATCCCGAAATCATAAGAACAACAAAAACACAACATCATGCTGTTTCCTATCAGCACTCACCTGCACTTTTTAACCCCGCCTCCTCCACTCTGCGTGTCAGACACTTAGCTGTTGCAGCTTACCTGAGCCTGCAAGAACCAGAGTGTACTCACCTGTCCCAAAAACCTAAAATGCTTCAACAAGTTGATTCTTGAACTAGCTGCAGGTCTTAGCAGTGGTTTTCTCCCAAAGCATCAAGAAAGCATGGGCCGTACAGAAAAAATTCAAAAAAGGCATTTTGGAAAATAAAAGGTAAGAAAAGACCACAACGCATCACAACGATGACGCAGAAACAAAACCGCAAACACGCTTCATGAAATACAACACAACATCATTTTGAACAGGTCAAAATAAAACTAGACAACTGTGAAGTTCAGCAGATCCAGACTTTAGCTAGCTCAGCAAAACCTAGGTCACGGTGTCGCCACGGCGGTCGTCATCTTTCTCCGTTAACCTGGGCACCGTAAATAGCAGACATGAAGAAAGCAGGGCTGATGATTGATTAGGAATAACAGGCAATAACTCAGTTACTCGGCTGGTTCTTGAGCAGCGGTTTTTGGTCTTACCTGAAAGATGGAGCTGTAGCGTCCAAATAGGAAACTGGCCCTTCCATCAGCATGGATCCATTTTAGGTCCTCTTTAATTTTCAGTGTACGTGTTACCCCTCGCCATCATCCGTCAGAAATGCAAAATTCTCTGCCACTGTTATGCAGATGACCCCGTTTTATGTGCCTGAAGGTGAAGTGAAGACCACTACACAAGAACCTTTGTGACTTTTTGAATGATGTGAACTCTTGTTAGGACTCAGTTATCGTCCTTGTCACGTTGGCTTTTGTGGAGGCTCTGGTTCTGGAGACCTGGATTGCCTGTAAAGCACTTCTGTCGTTTTTAAAATGTGCTTGACATGATCAGTAGTTTAGTTATTAGGTCGTTACTGATGAACAGCTCATTAATTATCATGTTTCACTCTTTCTTCAGTAACTAAGTTTTTGTGCTTTATTCTAAAGTGTTACCAAATCAGTTTAATAATAATAATAATAACCTTCAAACCACCGAGATAGCTTTAATTAAACGTTTTGTGGCTTTTACATAAAAACCGATAAATCCTCAGTGATTTACAGAAAACAGCGAACAGTAGTTCCGATTCATAAAGTGTCTGACGCGTGCATACTTCTGTTCTACACACAGACTCATCAGCAACGTTTGTGCAGATGAAATAAAGTCTGTTTCATGACTGTTACAAGTCAAAGTTGCAGATGTATGGCGAGCAGCAGAGAAACCCACTGACACTAAAGTAAACGCTCATCTTGTACGAGTCCTGAGGGTGGAGGAGGACCTGGTGGAGGACCTGGTGGAGTACAGGGAGGTTTGGCTCTGTAGGCGAGCTCCAGCTGCATGCTGTAACAAAGGCCTGCATGCATGACTGAGCCATCAGCCCGTCGCCGGAGGGAACAGGAAGCCTCGGCTCGGCTTTCACTCTGCTGGCTGTCAGAAGGGTTCAACATCTGGCAGCTCCGGCACAGTTAGCGCCGGCCTCGGGTTTCTGCTTGTGCTTCTCTTTGTTCTGCCTTTTAATAAAAACCAGACTCGTCCGTCATCATCAGGCTGTGAGAACATGTACCTCCTGACAAAGACCCGAGTTAAAATCATCCCAGTCACTTTGAATTTTCAGCTTCAGCTCTGAACTGAGATTTCAAGTTTTTAAAAAGTAATGCGTTAGTGGTGAAAAGTATTCCATTACTTTTGTAGTTACATCCCTTCTTGCTGTTGCTCTGCTGTTGGCCAGTTATAACATGAACCCTCACTCATTCATAAATGTGTGTTTCCAAAACGTCGTCAGCTTTTCCTGAAACGCTGTTTCGTCCCAGAAACAGCTTCGGGACATTTTCTTTTTGTTTTTTAAGAAGAGTTGAAAAGTTGGGACCTTTCACCCACGGAGTGTTTCCCAGAAGCCGTTCCACCTGAAACTCACCTGAAAGTCACCTGACACGCGTCTGCAGGCTGAGACTGAGCTGCACGCAACTCTGCAAACACACACACACACACACACACACACTCACTCTCCATTTTATGTAAATGAGCTGAGCTTGTTTTGTTCCTCAGACTGGATTAAAGTGTGTGATGTCACGGTGTGCGTGTGCGCGTGTGTGAGGGCTTGTTCGGGAGCTGCAGCTGAAGCAGCGACAGAAGGCGACGACTCCACAGCTCGACCGGCTGCTCCTCTCCAGCCCGACAAAGTAAGTCTCCGTGTTTGCGCGTTTCTTCGGGTATTTCTGAGGCTCTGTGAGCGCAGAGCTCAGACGCGTCGTCTGCAGAGCTTTTCTCAGATTTCTCTGCAAAGCTTTCATTTGGAGTTCAGAGAGGAGCTCCTCTCTCTTTGAATGCAACACTTTGCTTTTTGGCTTTATTCTGCTTCTCCTGCTGCTGCTCATCGGCGACACGTTTGTTTGTTTGTTTGTTTACTCTTGAATGTGAACAGAAGGAAGGTTTAAGGAAGGAGCTGAAACAGCGAGAAATAAAGAAATGAGACAGAAATATGAAAAAGAAGCCAGACAGGAAGTGGAATGAAAGCTGTGGAGAGTCGCCGGACCGCTGCAGCGCGGTTTAGTCTCCGTTTTTGACTCGTCACCTGTCTGCGCTCTGATTGGGTGCAGACCGGTGACCGTCGCAGTGACGACGGAGGGATTCGTGCTCGCGGCCTCAGCTCGGCCTGCAGAATGAGCCCCGAGATTCAGGAGGAAGTTGTCCTGATGTCGCTCCTACTTCTGAACCAGAGGGAGCATCCCACTGCTTTTCTTCACGCTCCGGTTTCTTTGTTTTCTGATGCAAATACGTTTCCATTCAGGGCGGTCCCCGGGGGGGGGGGGGGGGGGGGCGCCTGTGTTAGGCTTTAGAGAAATGAAACCAGGCTAGGAGAGGCTTTGTTTTGGGCCAATGAATCAGTATTCTTTTGAGGGGAACTCTAAAGAGCTCATTCAGACGTTGCTCGGTCGCCCCCTTCCTCCTCCTCCTCCTCCTCCTCCTCATTGATGGGGGGGCAGACTGGAGGCCTGCTGAGAGCCGGTTCTCTCCTCATAAAAGGCCGCAGGAGGAGCGAGAGGAGCAGGATTTGCTGTGCCAGCTGACATGTGAAAGAGGACCATTGCTTTAATGGAGGCTGAAAGAGGAGTCTGTCATCTCCCAGCACAATGACAGCAGAGAGGGAGAGCAGGGCCTTCTGGGTAATTGACTCTCTCTCTTTGGAGGCTGCTCTCCATTTGTCCCCCCCAGCCGACGGCTGCTGTTGCTGTGTGATGATCGCTGCCTGCAAACACCAAAGGAACGTGCTAATCCTGCAACACACCACTGATACATGCAAAACAACAGCCGAGTGTGTGTGTGTGTGTGTGTGTGTGCACGCGCGTGTGTGTGCGTGCTGACAGCAGCTTCTGAATACATTAGCCCACTTTCATAATCCCACTGCTGCTGCTCTCACTACAATAGTCAGATTACTGGGAGGAGGTGAGCTGAAAAGAGAGCAGATTTGATTTGGACTAAATGTTTGAACCATCTGGCTCGATGCATTCGAGTCAAACACCCGGGCCGAGGCAGCACATCAGGACAGACACACCAGAACCCGACAAGACTTCACATTCCTGTGTTTCAGGAAAATGCACACAAACTTAGAAGTCCTGGTTTTCTTTATATTTTTAGCTGTGGATTCTTTTGTCCATTTTTGTGTATCTTTGTGTCTTTTTCATGTCTTTGTAGTTGCTCTGTGGCTGTTTTGTGTGTCTCTGTAGTTGTTTGGTGCTTCTTTGTGGTGGTTTTGTGTGTCTTTGTGGTGGTCTTGTGGCTTCACTGTAACCTTTTTGTGTCTCTTTGTCTCGTACCATGGCTCTTGCTCAATCGCCTGTAAACATTAGAAGTAAATGGAAGGTGTGGTTGTTGGTGGTCATGTTTGTTGCACCACGTTCAGGCGTGCTGAGTGTCCACCTCTTTCTCACTGCTTGTGTTTTACTGATGGTGTATTGTGATGTGTAAGTCTTTTGTTTTTGCAGAATGCGAAGTTTGTTCTCAGTGACGCTGCTGCTGCTCCTGGCCCTGACGCTCACCGCCGAGGCCAGCAAGAGAGCCAAACATCACAAAGGTGTGGCTGTCCTTCATTTTCTGTAACCATGAGGGGCTCGGTTTGAGACTTTGGGGGAAAGTAGGCTCTCTTTTTTTTCATCTTTTTTTTTTTTAAAGTGCGTTCCCAAGAATGCCTTTCAAAACAGCAGGCATGCACTCAAGTAAAGCATTAAAGGTTAACGAGCGTGAAAAACAAGTTTTTCCTGTAGGAAAAAGACACGTTGCAGTCGTGGAAAACATCCAAAGAAAGCTCTTGTGTGTATGAGTTTCCATCTTTAAATTCCAGACTAACTCTGCTCAGGCTTTCCTGGAGAGCCTCAGATCCAGCAGCAAAGCTTTTCTTCAATGCTGCTCCAGTGCTTTTTTTGGGCTAAAGTGACTGAGACACATTCAGTCAATAAAGAGGCACTTTTCTTAAACTCAGGAGCTGCTGGAGACCAAAAACTGAGTAGTTTCATGAAATGGGGGAAAGCACAGTAACATGTGTTTCAGGTGCGGTCGCCCATCATCGTTAACAGATTTGTTTTTACAGGTTTAAGTTTGACCTGCCCGTTTCCAGCATCTCATGCTGATATGTGATCTGACTGTGGGCATGTTTATGTACAGGAGCCTGGCTAAGCTCTCACTTTTACTATTTAAATATGACATTTGATGACCTCCCTGCCCCCTTCGTGTCAGTACATATCTATAAAGTTGTGGTTTGACGACCATTAGGATAGTTTCCGGGTTTTTCCAAGAGTAGCTGCACAGGCAGAGACCACGATGCAAACTGAGTCATTTTTTTCTATAAGCAAGCTGAAATACAACAGAAAACAAAAATCTGTTTGAGATAATAAAGAGGTTAACTGCAATAAATCAGCAAAACCTGCAACTCTGCTGACGTCCACATGTCAGAAACTCACTTTAACTGCTTCCATTCAGAGTCCAGCTGAAACCTCACAGACCTGAACAAGAAATTCCTCCACAAACAGTGACGTAGTTGCTGCAGGACAGCAATTTACCTGCAAATGACTTTTATATGAGAATACAGCTGAGTGGAGTCGTGTTCATCACTGCAGACAAGTTACACAGCAATGATCTGCAAACCTGTCTGAGAGTGACTGCAGTCAGTCTGAGTGGCAGCGTGACAGTTTGGAGACAGGTTGCCTCCCATCAGGTCACCTGACCTGTGCAGAGGGTGAGAGTATTGCACGTTCATCCTCTGGGCAACTATTTGGTCACTGCAGCTACTTGCAATCAGTTGCTGACAGCAAAAACTTCAGTGCAGTCACAGACTGTTCCTCGTCACAAGCACCTGTCCTAGTTTTATTCTAGTGTGACTGAGCCATAAAATCCCTCCTCACCTCACACTCTGCAGTGTCAGTACAAAACATAAACATCATAGAAAGAAAAATATGGAAGCTCTTCATATTCAACAGAAACTTATGTTCTCTTTTAAGAGGCAGAAAAGCTGAATTTATCAGAGCGTTCAGTTATCCAGGTGGAATTAAATGATAAGTAAAAACCTGTTCTTCTCTTAACTGTTTAGCTGTGACCGTGTGACAAAACGTTGTGCATGAAAACCTTTTATGAGGCCACAAAAACTGAAACAGAAAAATGCCATCAGCTGGACATGCAGTGTGTTTGAACCACGTTGTGTTAGTGTGTTTAAGCCGCTGCAGGGTGTGGTGCAGGTGTGAGTCAGGTGTCTGACCGACTCTCTGCTCAGCAGGCAGGCATGAGAAGTCCCGGCCGGCCTCCGAGTGCTCCCCTGCAGAGACTCAGTACGGGAAGTGCATACCTGAACATGGAGACTGCGGAGACGGTGTGAGAGACGCCACCTGCAAAGATCGCACTGACAAGATTCCCTGCAAGATCCCCTGCAACTGGAAGAAGAACATCAGTAAGACTCCACACAGGGCGGAGCTCCTCTGGAGGGTCACAGGGTGGAGCACAAGACACAAAGTCTAACATCTATACATTACATTTCATACTCGGGGTTCGCTGCGCTACTAAATGCTCTGAATTTATCTCCAGGACATGATGTTGTCCTCTAAAAGGCAAAAAGCTCCAGTGTGTCCACTGACATCCAGAAAACTCCAACAATTCAAATTCATTTTATTGTCCTCAGTTTCAAACTGTCAAACTACTCTTTCAAGAATGTTTGATATGAAAGGAAGGTTGGAGATTGGCCTATAATTAGCTAAGACAGCTGGGTCTAGAGATGGCTTTTTAAGTAAAGGTTTAACTACAGCCAGCTTGAAGGCCTGTGGTACATAGCCGATTATTAGAGATAGGTTGATCATATTTAAGATTGAAGCATTAATTAGTGGCAGGACTTCTTTGAGCAGTTTTGTAGGAATGGGGTCTAAAAGACATGTTGATGGTTTGGAGGAAGTAATTATTGAAGTTAACTCAGTATTCTTAAACTCAGTTACAGCGCTGTCAGAGAGACATCTACTGTGATAGAGTCTACTCTCCACTGCTGTGTAATCAATTGTTGTAAATGTAATCAGGAAATGATCAGACAGGAGAGGGTTTTCAGGAAACACTGTTAAATGTTCAGTTTCTATGCCATAAGTTAAAACAAGATCTAGAGTGTGA
>VVHJ01055480.1:0-12802 GCA_015107715.1 Tylochromis polylepis
ATATATGTGTGTATATATATATGTGTGTATATATATATGTGTGTATATATATGTGTGTATATATATATGTGTGTATATATATATGTGTGTATATATATATGTGTGTATATATATGTGTGTATATATATGTGTGTATATATATGTGTGTATATATATGTGTATATATATATATATATATATATTTATTTTACTATTTCTGCTGCAGTTACAGCATATTTAGACGTCGTGGGCAAGATAATATTATTTTTATAATTAACTAAAATAGGTGTGTGATACAAAAAAAAAGAAATGCAAACATGTTAGGTTGTTTCTTATTCCCAGATGTCTTATTTTTAATCTTAAAGATAGTTGGGCTTAGTAAAAAATGCCCTATAGTGTAAGGCTGAAAGTAGGTAGTAGCTGATTGAATGCACTGATCTTGGACATTGTTACTGTTAGACATCAAAATATCAGTCATTTAATATTGGTCACATTTGCACTCACCTGAAATGCGCTCGTATGCAAGTTAAATGCCAACAATGGAGATACCTGCACTGCAGAGGTTGCATTCATGGAAGTTCAATTTCAGCACGCTCGTTGGTATTCATTTCCAACTCATATCACTAGCGAGTAGCTGTGACCATGCACAGCACATGCTCCCTTGCCTAAACAGACTAACTGGTGAGGTTTTTATAATGAGCATGGAGAGTATGTTGTCATGTTTGAAATGATAGCTAAATCGCATTATAGTTGGTTATATAATGTCCCTGACTGAAGCTGCAGTTGCAGTTAGAGTAGTCCGAACCAGTGCTGCAAAAGTGACGACAAACAAAGCACAATGATATTTTAGCTGTTAGATGTTCCTGATTGAACATTTTACTTTACATGTTAGGTTTTTGTTGCTTTGCCTGCCTCTCATATTTCCCTGTGTGGGTCTTTTCATTTCATGTGCAGTGTCATCAACCTGTTAATTTTACCCAAAGATTGTATAAATGTTAGATTTAAAGGTGGTTGTGTTTTTGCTGTAATCATGGAATCTGTGAATACTGACCATGAAGCTAACATAACAGCCAATCTTCTGTGGGATGTCACTAACACGGTTAGCATAATTTATGCATGTAATGCAGCACACCTGAGAAAAGCAGGAGGTGGAGGAGGTCCCACATGCTGAGCGAATTAACACGGCAGCTCGAGGGTTAAGTCCGATACAGCAGTTTACACTGCGGCTGGATGTTCGCTAGTACAGAGGAGTCCCATGCTGTAGCGGAACTGCAGATCCCATACAGATCGCTGCCAAGCTGGAGGGGATTTGTTTCGATCCCCTGAGTGTGTAAGGACAGAGTTAGAGGGAAGGATACATTCAGAAGGAAGATGTTGGGAGAGGACACAGACCCTCGCGGGCCAGAGGAAATGTTAGGGTGTAGCTGCGGGGTGTGTTTTATAACCCCTCACCTGTGGTCGTAATTTCTGTGGTTTCAGATCTGACAGAAGGAAAGAGGAAGGCGGGGGCAGTGTCCCTCGTAGCACTGATTGGTGCGGTCATGCACTGAGGCTGCTGATGTGCATCTGCAGGAATCTCCTGCTGGATTTACTGGGGAGTAGTTGGGGTTGGAGACGCTTTTCTCTGTGTCCTCTGTAGTGAGCAGGATGAATTCATGTAAGTACCTCTTCTATGCATCAGTGTTATCTGAATACTTACGTAGCAAATAGATGAAGGGAGTAAAACTGAAGGAAAGGGAGTTTCACAGTTTCCTTTAGATAATACATATGTTTCATGGCTGCTGATTAACTTTTCTATCAGTCTTCTTGGTTTCTTCTCTTGACCTTCGTATCACTCTCCTGCATCTCTGCCGCTGTGTCCCCTCAGGTAGAGATCTGCAGTACAGTGTCTTTCCATGTTGTATGTGCAGAGTATCACTTTTGTCTCACGGGACCCTTTACTGGCACTAAGGCATGGGCTCTCATTAGCAGTGGGCTATGTTCTCCCTGGCAGGAGAGTTTTAGCAGTTGTCAGCACTCCCTAGCACATCGATTTCAATTGCTGAAGTGATCAATCATCTTATTCTACTTCTTTGTTGATTCATTGCCAGCAGCTACAGTGTTGTGTATTCACGTTGTTGTTTTCTGTCTTTGGCTGCAGTGCAATTTGAAAACTGTCTTGGAGAGAAGCAAAAGGGGGGGAAAAAATTGTTTTAACTCAGCAATATGTTTATTGCTAGGATTTAATGTTTGAGCTTGCAGCAGACCTGGCTTCATTTAGCTTTAATGCTGCTAATCATGTGCTGGTACATGTGAACAAAAATAATTGTGAACTATTGCTTTCAGCCACCTCTAAACCTCTAATTATCACATTTTATTTGTTTCGACTAATTAGAGAAAGAGTAAGCGAAATTCAGTGACAGTGTCACACTAAGTAAGCATCTCATCGTCAACAAAAACATCGACCGTTTACTACTTTGACATTTGAATAGTCACATTTTCATCGCACTGGCACTGAAACAGATTTGTGAGAACGGGCAGTCTCTTTGTTTTCCTCAGGCCTTACAAAGAAATACAGTAAATAGGCAGTAGCGAGAGAGAGAGAGTGAATGTATTTTCTTTGCAGTATTGTATCTTTTTTTTTTTTTGTCGATTCTTGGCATTTACTACAACAAGAACTTATTAAATGTTCCACAGTGTTCATGCTGCAAGGTTCCCCCCTAAATCACTCTGTTGCAGCACCACAACAGTAGAATTAATGAGAGCTATTTTTAGCTACTCTGGTCCCAGAGCGGTCAGAATTGAATAAGGCTCTGCCTCACCCCTAAACCATACTTCAGCACAAAATCCCACAATGTTGCCTCAGTTATAACAAAATATCATTTGCTTTTTTTATGCAGAGAGTTGCGTTTTTTTTAAGCAGGGCTGCTTGATTATGGTAAAATAAATATTATCGTCCTGATTGTTTGAAACAATTTAGAGAACATAGTTAGGCTTATGGTGTGTTTTGTCAAACTTCTTAAAATGAAAAGTGCATCAATTTGGTTTATCTCTTTCATTTTCCCTCAGGCTCTCTTTCTGTTATTTTGGCTCAAGCTTAACCAAACCTGCCACAGCCTGGCAGGGAGTGAGTTTTGTGCTTTTAGGGGAGGGGTGAAGGTCACCGCTGTAAAAGGAGGGGGGTCTGCTTGATTAATGACGCAAAACAAAACTAGAGCACTATTTTTATTTTTATGTTAATTATATCGTTTTCATAATCATTGCAAGCCAGGTTTATAGCTGAACATTTGATTAGTTGCATCCCCTTTATTTGAAAGTGGCAAGAATTGTCACAGCACCCTGCCAAACTGTCTGCTAGTATTTGCCAAGTTGACAAAATTTACCGTTTCGCTGACTTCAGAGAGGACCTCTGGGGCACACAAGTATATAAGTTTGTTATTGCTCCGTTTTATTGTCACTGGCATACAGATGGTACCCGTAACAAGAAGCTATCTGCTCCTGAACTTGCAAAATACACATGCACTTTTGTACATTGCAAGTAGAGCATTAAGCTCAGTGGATCTGTTGAATTCTTTTACTTATCACTGGGACCGTGTCTTGATTAACCAAAAATTAGCTATTATTTTAAATTATATTTTGAGCAAGAAAGCTAGATTTAGCTTCTTAAATCTGAACGTCATCTGTTTGTTTGGAACCTAAGTTGGTCATTTTTCATGATTTTCGGTTTATAGAGCAGCTGAAGGAGTAATCAGGAAGATGAGCTATGATCAGTAATGACAGTAATTGTTAGTAGCAGTGTGTAATTGATTTACAAGTGGAAATTAAAAGCTTGAAAGACTGCTGGCAGTGCAATATATTACAGACATGCTATAAAAGTTTGTTCTGCAGAGGAATAAAAAGCCCAGTGGGCTTATTGATGATTATGTTGTTTTACCATTTGTGCATTGATTTGACACAGTCCCCTTTGAGCAGAGCTTTCCTCTCTGTTCTCCATCTGCGTTAAAGTCCATCTGTGTTGTAGTGCTGGCTCCCAAGTTGCCTAGCTGTAATCCCCCAAGCATGACCCAACCAACATGGTGTGTCTCACTGTGGAGCGGCTGCCAGGCCTGGCTTTAGCTTGAGGCATGAAGCCTCTCTTGGCACCAAATTATGGCTGTAAAGGGTGTACACACTATGGCACTGAAAGTCGTCGGTCACGGGATGTTGGTACAACTTTACAGCAACCTTTACTCATTTCACTGAAAACAACATATCTTACTTTGTGTTTACTTCAAAACGGTTCAAAAAAATTTGTTTGAACAGGAAATGAACATGTTTGTTTTTGACAAATATCAAGTCACTAGTTCACCGTTTAGAGCTTATGGCAAAAAATAGTAGTGCTCATCTGAGCCATTAAAAACAACAACAACTTGGGTTTATGAATTGATTGGGCACTGTCTTTTTCTTCTTTTTTTTTTTTTAACTTTACCTCCTACAGTTTAGAGGAACCTTCAGACCTGTCCTGAAAGGCCACTAGAAAACCACCCTGTTCCCCCTCTGTTACCAGAGCAACAAGCTCTGCAGGAGGAGGAGGAGGAAGCAAAATTATATCCCTTCACAGTGAAAGGTGTGTGCATGTGATAGAGAGAGAGAGATTGTTTTTCTTCTTTTTCCTTCAGTATTCAGTCCTTTTGTTTTGCCCCATTGCAATTTTTCAGTGATTTATTTGTATTCAGTCGAGCTTAATAAGCATCCTCTAAACATGTTTTCCAGACAACAAAATTGACATCTCTTGCAACCCACTCTAAAACATTATACGTTTGTGGGCGTACATGTTTGTGTTATGCTGCATAAATGCTTATAAAGGAGTTTTGAAAGTCTGACTATCAACTGGAAGCACACACCCTCAATTTATCAGTTAGAGGCAAACGTCTATAAATTTTGGTAAAATATTTGAGCTCTTGGCATCAGCATTTGCACAGTGCTGATCAAGAAGACTGGTGCATAAATCCTCCTCCCTGAAAGAGCAAACTTTCTAGTGGGAGATCATTCCTCTGCTTTCACCAGACTTGTTTATATTCAGATGTCTCCCCCCACCCTTTCTCAAGAGCAGATAATTCAGTGTGAAAGGCCAGGGGGAGTTCCCCTGTTCAAACTTTGGTTCACCCTCCTTGTGTGAGCCCCACTATAAGCTGCTTGAGGAGTTTGTGACTGTTGCTGCCAAGCTGAGCACGTCTGGGGCCACTTGTGGCATTTTATTTAGCTGCCTGTATTCCCAGACGCCAGCTAATCTTTGGCACTTGGCCGACAGGTCGCAGCAGACATAAGGATGATATGTTGAAGGAGGCCAGGGTGCTAAAACAATAAATGGCACAGCAGCAGTCGGTCAGCTAAGCTGCGGCCTCTGAATATGATTTCTGTTGTACAAAAAAAAAAAGTTGGACATTGTTTCCTTCACATCTGAATTACTTTTTTTTTTTGTTTAAACATTTGCTTCTGCAGCAGCATGGCTGTTATTATTTTCAACTTGCGAATCTGTGGGTGTGTTTTTGAGTGTGTGCCATCACACACAGACATATTTTGTTAAAGCGATGACTTAAAACTGTGCAATAATGCATAATACAGTTTAATCATTCAAAAAAGGGTGTCCCTGAATCTTAACTACTGTGTAAGGTTGATTAAATCGGCCATCCTTGGGCTCACAATCCCTTAGCACTTTACATTTTGTCTCCCACAGTCTGATGGGGGGTGAATTTGGGGGTAAAAGTAATGGGATGGGTTATCTTGTTTTCATAATTGATGGATGCCATTAAGGACAGGTGGCTTGATTGATTAAAATTTGATTAACTGAGCATCCCCATTCCCCGTATGAGGTTTTATCAGGAGTTTACACATAATATTTCCACAGTAGATGTGTCCCGAGAAATCACAATGGTCTGTAGTTCAATATTCGGCCTGTAGACCATCCAAGATGTTTAGCTGTTTATCACTCTCTGTGGCTTAATAGCACTTCCATTATCAAGCTGTCATACTGATGTGCTGCAAAATGGCTTTCAGTGTGAAGCTGGACTGACGCTTGCTAGATGTTTTGCGTATGAAGCTGCCAACACGTCAACAGCAGTCTCAGTGGCAGGTCTAAGCACTGGAACCAATACTCCTTTTCAGCGTGAAGAGTAATCACCCTTTGCTCATTCTTCATCACAATTTTATGTATCGCAACATGAGATTTCTACATAGGTGGTCATACTGTAATCGTTCGATGTGTCAAAGAAATAACCAGCAAAGCAGAATGGGATATGTGTAGCAGTCTCACCTATTAAGATCACAGAGCTAGGCTCATTTTGCATGACAGATGGGGGTTATTGCATTAAGTGCTGTGATGGTGGTTGTAATTTGCCCCAATGGGAATGACCTCGTAGTATTTTATATGCAGTCCTTGAATGTCTAATGTGTTGTGAGATTGCAGTGGCGGTAAAATGATACAGAAGCAGAGATAAGAAGCGGGCTGTAGGTCGCAGAGGACGACGTTAACCCAGCAGCTGACTGAGGTGACCTTAATCTTATCCTCTGTGGTTGTTAATGGGGCTGAGGTTGTCCTTCAATTTTAGAGACATACTGCTAGTGTGGCCCTATTTTATGCAGGAGGATCTTTTTCTGTTGTGCCATTGTACTCGGTTCACTGTAAACCTGGGACCTCATACTGTGGACCCACTACAAAGAAGACTGTCTGGTCTAAAAACCAACATGTTTCTGGTGTGTGTGGGCTATTTGCTTTGCTCTGTTGTGTCATCTGTATCACTGTGAATCAGCAACAGTGTGAAACAAACAAGCGTCCTGCTGTGTATCCTGTCTTAATTTTTAGTGGTGAAACACTTCCCCTTCCTCTAGGAACCTTGGTAGAGGTTTTTTACTTTTTCCTTTTTTCTTTTTTTTTCTTTTTTTTCACTGAAGTCTCTCAGTATGCTTACACAGTTGGTTCGCTGTTTATAATCTTTACATCCTTTATTTGCAGTACTGGAGTGATGTGAATAATGAAATGTAGCCTAGATTGCCCAAGTGGCTGATGTTCATAAAGCAGCAGCAGTCCAAACCCTTACCCTCTATTTTTTTCAGTATCTCAGTATAAGTAGCTTTTGCTGCAAAACTGGTAAACACTACTCTACACATTATGAAGACATTTAGCTCGGACAGATAACGCCTACTCTGTTCATTAAAAAACAACACATTTGACCTTTTCTGCAGACTTTGTTAAAGGTTAAACACACTGTTGAAGGAGATGCTGTCAGAAGTATTTTGGGAGCCACTCTTCCACCTTTTATCAGTTGGAAGAATGAATTATTTTGACTCTTCGTGTCTGAACTCTGGAGCTTATGTGTTAAGCACTGTGCTATTTTTTTGCCTTTCAGAGTGCAGCAATGGAGGAGACAGTCATTTGGGAACAGCACACAGTAACACTACACAGGGTGGGTAGCTGTTATCCTTCCTTTACTCAATATAATTGTCTGTGTGGAAATTATACCCTATCCGAAAAGCTCTCTGCCCTACCTGGTTTACTTTATTTTCCCTCTATCTCTCATCCCAGCATTTTTCTTCCCTGCTATTTTCAGGATTACAGCATGTAGCGAGTTAGCTCACTGTATAATTAATTGCAGGTGGAACAGACAAAACAGCAGAGTTATCACAAAGCTTTTCTTCTACACGATTCCATGTGTTTGGCTGTGGAGCATAAATCATTTGCACAAATGCTGATCTGGCATCTTTGTGCACATTGTTTGCACACAAACTGCACCGTGGCTTCAAAGCTTATGACTGCTGTAACACTGTAGAGGTGGTTTACAAACAATGATTTTGTTGCATTCGTACCAGGAGGTGGTAATTTAAATCCATCTGTCTCTACTCGTCAGTCAGTGTCTTTGTCCACCTACACATCCTTATCTGTTTTTTTGTTTTGTTTTTATTTCTGTGTGCAGGCACCAGGGTTTGGCTTTGGTATAGCCATTTCAGGTGGACGGGATAACCCTCATTTTCAGAGTGGTGAGACCTCCATTGTCATCTCAGACGTGCTGAAAGGAGGCCCCGCAGAAGGCCTACTGCAGTAAGATTTTGTTGTATTATTGGGAACCCAGTCATGCAGCTCATTTTTTAGTATTAAATTGCACTGCCTTCTCCATAAAGACTCAACTGTCTGTCTGTTCTTGGTATCTCATTTCTCTAGGGAAAATGACAGAGTCGTTATGGTCAACGCTGTCTCCATGGATAATGTGGAGCATGCATACGCTGTTCAGCAGCTTCGTAAAAGTGGGAAGCTTGCCAAAATTGTGAGTGTCACATCCCATTATGAAGTCTTCTTGGAAAGCTCATTTTGTAGTCAGACTTAAAGTGTTTGTAGCAGCGATATGTATATTACTAATGTTATTTGGGCTTTCTCATATGTTTTGATAGTTCACTAGCAGGAGAAATGTGCATGATAAGGGGAGTGCCTGGCTCATCTTGGTTGTCAAGCTGATTTCATGTCTTATTCCCTTTGTTTAGACAATCAGGCGCAAGAGGAAGGTGCACGTCCCCATGGGCCGCCTGGGGGAGAGGGAGACTATGTCAGAGCATGACGAAGAGGAGGATAGCTACGATGAAGAGATATATGAAACGAGAAGTGGACGCAGTGGCGCGTACAGCGGTGTGGGCGGCGCTATGGGCAGGCGCAGTGGGCGGAGCGGTGGTCGCAGGGACCGGGAACGTGAACGCAGTGGCTCACGGGAAAGAAGTCTCTCCCCACGCTCGGACCGCCGCTCGCACAACCTGCCCCCACGTCCCGCCAAGGTCACTCTCGTGAAATCCCGCAAAAATGAAGGTGAGGCTCACAAAGTCGGGGATAAAAAGGGAAGTCAGAACAGTGGCCAGTGAAGCTGGGAATCTCCTGCCATTTGATTTACATGACTATTAACAGACAACCATATTCTCTTTTAGAAGAGAATAAAACCTCCAAATCAGCATTGGTTAACTGCCAGAGCAACCAAAACTTGCCAGCCACAGCAAAATCCAAGTAAACTCAAGTAAATCTAAGTAAAAGAGCAATTAATCTTCTTTAATCAGTACTGTTAATCCCAGTGGGAGAAGCAGATGTCAGCAAAATTGCAGTCAGCATGGCGTTGTCACGTGAACTCTGTGCTAACGTTGTCTTTGTTGCTGTCGTTCACTTTGTAAGCAGAATATGGCCTGCGCCTGGCCAGCCACATCTTTGTCAAGGACATTTCCCCTGAGAGCCTGGCAGCCAGGGATGGCAACATCCAGGAGGGGGATGTTGTACTGAAGGTGAGAGGGGGAAGGCAGAGAATCACTAGAAACATAGAAGATAAACTGAAAATGTTTGATTATGTTCTTTTTATAATCTATCCTGATTCAGATAGAATGATGTGCAGTATGTACTACTTTGTCTCATTTTATTAATGTTTTTGGAACATGCTGTGTAGAATGACACCATCACATTTAGCAGCATGCACATCTTGATCCTTTCTTTCAATGCATAGACTGGTTATGGGGAGGAACATTAATGTGATCTCATACCATTAAGATAATAAATCTGTAAGCCCAGACATGTCACCATTTATATTGTTTCTCTTAATTCAAATTCTGTGGCTGTGTACGAATGCTTACTTCATGTCATTTCTGATGGCTTGTTTTGCTGATTCTTTCAGATTAATGGCACCGTGACAGAGAACCTCTCTTTGATTGATGCCAAGAAGCTGATAGAAAGGTCAAAGGGCAAGCTAAAAATGGTTGTTCAGAGGGATGAGAGAGCGACCCTGCTGAACATTCCTGACCTCGATGACAGTATTCCCTCAGCCAACGCTTCTGACAGAGATGGTGAGAGTGATGTGAATTCAGCTCAAATGAGTGGATAAGAAGAAAGTCGGACTTGTCAGGGCAACTTTCTGGCTGTGGCCGTTTAACAGTATCTTTATGTTTAATCAGACATTTCAGATATCCATTCTCTGGCATCCGACCATTCCAATCGATCACATGACAGACATCGTAGCAGCCGCTCCCGCTCTCCAGACAGACGATCTGAACCCTCAGACCACTCCCGACATTCACCTCCACAAATCAGCAATGGCAGGTAAAGAGCATGAACCCAGCTTTCAGAAAATACATAAATTAGTGGGATAGATTTGCAATAACAATTGTTATTTTCATAGATATTCAGTTTTTCTTCTCTTTGCAACTTCCTCTGTGTTTGATGGAATGAAGTTTAGAACAATATCAATTCAAACTTTAACAGCAACATTGATCACCAAAATGTGGGTGGAGTTCAAAACCATATTATTGGTCGCTTTGCTTAATAGTAAAAAAAAAAAAAAAGTCCCTTAGTGTATTTGGAGCAGTCTGAGCTCTCAGGTTTTTAGATTTGAACAATACGGGCATCTACCATTGCAACAATATAACAGAAAAATAAGGGAATAGGAAATGAGGTATAGTATAATGGGTCCCTTTTAATTTATGATTAATGTAATAAATTGATCAGTGAATTGATCTGTTCCTCAGTTCTCCAGCTGGTGTTGGGAAATTGTTTGCGTGTTTGTTTGTTGTTTTGTTTTGGTTTTTTTTGGTAGAGACAGACTGGAAATGCAGGAGAATGCAAGGATATAACCACTTTGGCACTGGGTTGTCCTGTGCATCATTTCTCTACTGGTTTTTAGACTACTGTTGATTAATTAAGACAATACCTGCAAATTATGTGTGAAATTAAAATAAGTTATATGCAACCACATAGTAACACTTTAACATCTTTTAACTAACCACAACTGATGATATTTGTTTCCATGCTTTAAAACAGGCTTTTTTTCCCCTTCTTCCTTTCTTTTTTCTTGTAAAAGGTAGTCTGTGTTAGCACCAACCATTACTCCATTCACCACTTCTTTTGACTCTAACGTTGTTTGAAAGCACCTCATTAATTCTTCATTTAAACTCAATAGAGCACCACAATTGTTTCCCTTTCACTCTGCTCACTGACCTGAGAAAAAATAAAAGTCAGCTGTTAAGCCGCAAAAGAGTCAGTCTTGGTCAAAATTAGGGTTGAAAGCAGATCAAGACTCTGCTCAGCGTAGAAGCTCACTGCTCTTAACTCTTAAACATGGTGCCATAATTCAAAGCTGTTGCTGAATGGGATTTTTCTCCACTTGGTTATTCCTGTTATACTTCAGCAGCTGGATAATTCCATACATTTGGTGCCATTCCCCTATCTGAATATTGAGGATTTGCTACATAAACTATTAGATTTAATGTAGTTCAGTAGAGTTGTTGGGACTTTGACAAACGACTGCAAATTCACAGCCCTCACTCTAAAAGAAGTGATGAATTTGTGTGTTGAAGATTGGTCTTTTGTGTAACAGCATATTATTAACTGATGGATGTTGCTGTTGATATCAGACATCAGTTATTTAGAGACATTTCTTCTCGAGATGAGAAAGTCCTGTGAATGTGTCACTGGATCTTCTTCTTTAATGTTTTGGTGGACAAAACTGCATGCTCGCCACAAAGGGAAGCGTGACACACAGTAATAAAAGGCCATCTCCAGCTGCCTGTTTTAAGTCTGTCCTTATTTTTCCAATCAGGCTCATTGTTTTTTGTCATTTTTAAGATACAAAAAGCAAAAATCTCCATAATGTTCTAAACAGTGACACATACACATACCTTGTGTATTTCAATTAACAGGAAGGAGTTCTTGTGACAGGATGCTATTTGATTTGTTTGTTTGAACCTGATCAGTGATCTGTAACCCTTTCTCTCAGCTTGTGAAGTTGGCAGTTAAGTGCAGGCTGACATGAAAAGAAGTTTGTTCCTGTGCAGCCAGTTCAAGCAGGATCCTTTGAGGTTACTTTGTCACACAGTCTGTGAACAAAGCAGCACTCTTCCCAAAAAGTTAGCCATGTGACCAGGAGAGCCACAGATCTGTGCCACTGGGCAGCCTGTCTTTATCCCTCCTGTTCCTATCACTTGCTAAGAAACCAGAATCAGAATCAGCATCTGAAATGTCTGTTTGTCAAAACGCATGGAAATTTGGACATCATTTGTCACTGTATATTACTTTATACAGTAGTTTATGCAGTTTTTCTTTTTAAAGGGAGTCAAAGTAAGCTGGTCTAAAGCCAGAGACTCACAGGGTTCTGGAGGACAGAACCCACTCTGACACCTTAGATAAGCTGCTCTAAAAATAGATTACAAAAGACTGGAAAGACAAAGTGATGACCTTCAAGACTAAGATGCAGGCGTAGAAAGAAGCTATTCTCAGCAAATGCATGTTCTGTTTAAGAGACAGTTTCGTGTTGCCTTTGAGCACTACATCTGCAGAATGCATTATTCATGATCTCGTGCCTCATGTTCTAAAGAGAAGTTATACAAAAACATCTTTTTGCATCTTTAGTCACAGAAGTCGTGATGACGAACGGACCTCAAAGCCGGCTTCGACACCAGCGAAGCTAGCTGAGGAGGTACCTCTGCCCAAACCGAAGGAGTCAGGAGGCAGAGAAGAGAAACAGCTCCCACCCCTCCCAGGTCAGATGTAAATCAATCAGCCAGAAAATTCAGTGTTGGTTTGTATGTCTAAGAATAATCATTTGTAAATCAGTGTGAATCTTGAGAAACTGTGTTTAATTGCCCTGTCTGTTGTTTGCAGCAGAAAATTTAAATGAATTCATAAACTCTTGTTCGAATCAGTTATTTTTGCCCTTTTTTGGTAGTTGCGCTTTTAAAAAGTTAGATCCAGACGCCTGCTGAGCCTGGCTGAGTCTGCCTGGAGCCAAGTGAAAATAAACCATATGAGCTGATCGAGTCTGACGTTCCTCCCTAGCCTCCAGCACTCTGCTGCCTC
>VVHJ01055481.1:0-14610 GCA_015107715.1 Tylochromis polylepis
AACCCCCCTTTTTTTTCCCCCCCCCCCCCCCCCCCATTTTTTTTTTCTTTTTACCCTGCACCAGGTTTTCTCACTCACTGATGCTCGGCCCATCAGGCATGCATCCTACAGGGATCCCCCATCCAGCCATAGTGCCCCCTACAGGCAAACAGGAGCATGAGCAGTATGACAGGAGCATGTACGTGTAAGTATACCACTCGCTCCGTTTTAGGTACATTTATATTCACGGCTCCACCCTTTGTCCAAGTGTACGCAACTATAAAGTTCTTACAGCCTCATTCCTTCGCCCCACGTCTTCATCAGGAAGCCACAGGTGGAGCCCAAGCGGGAGAAGGAGCCCAAGAAGCCGGTCATCAAGAAACCCCTGAATGCCTTCATGCTTTACATGAAGGAGATGAGGGCAAAGGTCATCGCCGAGTGCACATTAAAAGAGAGCGCAGCCATCAATCAGATCCTGGGACGAAGGGTGAGGGACGTGCACACACACACACGCACACTGATACAGGTGCTTTTATCTAACGTCCACACACACACTCCAGTGCTCATGGATACTGGGAATCGTACCACTGAGCTTCCGATTAGTAGATGACCCGCTTTACCTTCCTGAGCCACATCTGCCCCTTATTCATATGCAGTAGTGCAAAAAACGTAAGAGGAGTTACTGTTTATTGAACCTGGAGTACCCACTCATTCACAGGGAGAGCATGCAAACTCCACACAGAGAGTTTGAACCAGGAAGCTTTCTCCTGTGAGGCGACATTTCAAACCACTGTACCCCCCAAATGCTAACATGGTTAAGTTATAAAGAGAGCATCCCAATGAGGTGCTGCCTTTCTGTAGGAAAAATGGAGAGAGGTTCGTCATTTTATTAAAGACTTCAATGGCCAGTAGTTAACATAGTTTAAGAGTTATGCTCCTAAATGTAAAACTGTGTCTACGGTACATAACATCATTAGGAAAGTCAAAGGATTTGAGCACAGGCCTGGAAAACTGAGCTTGGGGCCCTCGGGCTGCGCTGCATTAAAAACAGAAATGATTTTGCGATTGTTATCACAGTACAGGCTCAGGAACACTTCAGGAAACCACCAACGGCAGCAAATGCAAATTAGCACGCGACGAAGAAACGTTTAAAAACAACATCCAGCTCATCTGTGCCGTAGAAAGAGGAAAATCGTCCTGTGGTCAGGAAAATCTCAGTTTAAATTCAGTTATAGTAAAAAAAATTAGCACATATTCCATACAGAAAAATAACATTTAATCTTCTCTCTCTGTACTATTTTCACTTTTTTGTATATTCTCAATAAAAAGAGAGTTTAATGATCAGATCAGTTCATTTTGTTGCTTTGAATTTTTGAAAGCATCTTTTTGAACTGTTGTTATACTGAGGCCATAAACTGTCTTCATTTCTTTGTTTTCTTTGTAACATCAATGTATCAATTTCTAATTATAGTTTATTTAATTCAGTACATACAGTGACTTTATATTTTTATTGATATTATTGTAATTAAATGCATCATAATGTAAAGCCAAAAGCCAACATTAAAAGAAATCTTAGCTTGTCATTGCCCAAAACCCAAAAACTGTTTAAAGGCAAGTCTGTGAAAATACTGACCTTCCTTTTGTTGTGTGTTTCCAGTGGCACGCACTGACCCGGGAGGAACAGGCCAAGTACTACGAGTTGGCCAGAAAGGAAAGACAACTGCACATGCAGCTCTACCCAACTTGGTCTGCTAGGGACAACTACGTAAGAACATTTTCTTCTTATTCCTCCCTCCCCTCTGTTCATGAGCCTATTCAGAGTGAGAAGAAAAACAAGCCGATATGACTAATTTCCTGAGGCAATTAAAAACAAAAGCAGGGAAATGCAAAAGCTCTCCCACTTTTTAAAATGGAAAAATGAAGGTGTGCAAGGCAGGGAATGTTGCAGTATCTGCAAAGAACATCATTTTCCATTGTTACTGGTTTACCGCAGTTTACGGAAAAACAGTGATTTCTTGTGGCGAGCTCTAAAAATGCACTGAAAACTGTGCTGAATTACACAAAAACAAAATTGGAAGAAAAAAAATGTCCCCACCCCCTAAAAAAAACCTCTCAAACTGCAGTTCTTTGCTGCAGATGGTATTTTCTGAAATAAAATCCTCCTCCTGGATTCTTGGGTCATTGATTTATACCAATCTGAGTTTCCAGATACATTAAAATAAAAGTGACGAATCAGCAGAAGCTATTCATGCTTTGTTTTCTGTAAGGAGAAAACCATTTAATCAGAACCTGCTCTCTGGTGTGATTTCTGTGCAAGTGAAACCAAGAGCAGGATCAGTCTCATGAAATCTGTTGTTTCTGACACCCTCAATGCCAGTGTTCTTAAATACAACAAATAAACCTATTTGGTGCATGCATTCTAGTTTCATGTTTTGGGGTTTGTGCTGAATCTGGCCTGCTGTGTGCCTTTGACTTCTCAGTTTGCTGTTGAACTCTTGCAGGAGGCGGGCCTTAGCGGGGTCGCAGGGGAAAAGAATAAAGCTGATTGGGTAGGGACACGTCTTATGGTGGATTTATACCTCTGTGGTGGGGGGAAGAAAAAAAAAACACAAGTATGAGGATTTGCATGAAAGGGGTTGTGGGTATTCCTGTTGCAAAGTTTGCATGCACCTTCCAAAAAAAAAAGAAAAAAATCTGAATGACTCACCCACATCAGCCTCCCAGACAGCACGCACGCACGCAGCGGCAGCCACATGAGCAGATCTGATTGGTCAGTTTTGGATATGAATGTGGAAAGTCTACACTTTTGCAGCCGCTACAGCTGCAAATATGTTAACCTTTGAAACACTAAATCACACAGAGGTATAAATCAGCCCGTTTGCTCGACTAACAGAGAGCAGGGCTGCATGGCTGGCCTCACTGCCTTGCTGCCTTAATATACACCTTTAAAACACAGCACCTTCATTTTTGTAGCAACACAGCAAGACGTCTGTAAAGGAGGCTGTGGATGTTCTGAAAGAAAGAAAGCCCTGTTTATGTTTTGCTGTGCCTGCACTCTCTTGCTTCTCTACGCGTGATTGGTTACCGAGCTGAACTCTGCAGGCAGGCAGGCAGGCGTGGGAACTTGGTAACACTTTATCTGGACTGTGGTTTCTAACACATTTGAAACATCTAAACTCACGTTGCATGTCACACAGATAACAGAGTAGCACAAGAAGATACACTTGTGACCACATATGTCAAAATTAAGGGTTGCGACCTGACCCGGAGAGTGTTGTTTTTACACTCAGAAATTACCCTCATGCTGTTGTCAATGTGTTGTAAACCAGAGCTCTAATACGCTCTGATAGCAGGTGTAGGAGCTGTCGCTGTATGCACAGAGCTTTGAACATTTTCTTCACGTCTTAAACGGCTCATACGGACAAATGTCACGATTCTAAGCACTGTAATTAAGCATAATCCACACTCTGTGGCTTTTTGATAGGCATACGGTTCAAGTTTGAGAATTTAAAGGGACAGTTCACCTCAAACTCAAATATGTGTTTTGCACTAGAGCCCATTTAGATTGTTTTGGCTTGAGTTGCCCAGATTGCACTTGCCTCCAGGTGCTCAGAGAGCAAGAAAAAAAAAAGACCCGTTTTTGCGCATAGGAACTATTTTCTTTTCATTGTCTACATCCGCCAGCTGAAGACAGCTTGCAGATGCTCAGTTTAAAAGGGGTCACCATTAATGTTTACATCCTGTCATGCTGTCTGTCATGAGCACAAAGTTCTCATCACAGGCAATGCAGTTCTCCTTCTGCACTGTGGATTGTTCTGCACAAAAGTCCACGGTTCCATTGCATTTAAGAGAATTCCTTGAAAAGTGCGCAACTCAAATCAGAACGGTCTAGATGGATAAATAAATAGGAAAAACAATTAGATTTTGCCATGAATGCTCCTTTAATGTAAAAATATTCTTGTGATATGTTTTTAGTGACGCGACACACTCCAGAATGCTTTATCGCTCTCAAAAAGAATCGATCACCAAGTCCAGGATTGTAAAGAAAGAGCCTGAAAGGGCCACTTGTTTGATCAGTCCTCAAACTGTTTATAGCTGAAGGACTGAGCTTTAAATATTGTCTGTTGCATTTGGGGGGAAAAAAATAAATAAACACACTCCTCGCTGCCCACTGTTCTCCTTCTGAGTTAAAAAAAACAAAAAAACACTGGACCTACTAGCAAAACAGGAAGAGAAGTTCCACATATCGCCCACGCACCTGTGGAGGGTTTCTCCTCCAATTCCCCCACTCAAAAAAAGAAAAACTACATACACTACATATAGACTAGTATATGCACACACAAACACACATACGCCCACAGACTAAGAAGCTTCAGAATGGTGCACTTGCAAGAGGAGTAACCACATATACAATGCTGACAGCGAGCCGAGGAGGGTTAGACATCGAAGCGTAGGCGGTAGATTTCTGTACCCACATCCTTCATCGCACCCAAATATGAGGCCTCACTTCACCATCACCGGATCTGTGTGAACAGCTCTGATGTTTACCTCAACAGTCACACATTACAATCAGCCTGGGGACACGGAACAAATGCAAACACAAATATGAAGACAGTTAGGAGTTTACAATGTCTTTAATCTGAATTCACGTTTCCCCTCTTTTCTTATGAGGCCTTCAGCTTCTGTACTGTGTAGATTTCAGTTGATAGAAATGCCAGCTGAACACGGTGATTAAAACTTATCTAAGACACTTGCACGTAACTATTATCCTGCTTGAGATAGGCCAAATGAACTGGAAGATCTGCTGGTAGTTAGCAGTGCAGTCAAGAGTCAGACTCATTTCATTGCTTTGGCTTTTTTTTTTTTCTTTCTCCTCCCACAGGGCAAGAAGAAGAGGAGAAAAAGGGAGAAGCAGCAGGACTCCAACACAGGTAAACCTCTAAATATGTATTTCCTCGCTCTCGTCTGACGGATGGCTAAGCTTTTTTTTTAAAACACACACACAGAGAAAATGACCAGTTCCAAGACTTCTGGATTTCAGAGAATTCAGTCGAGCTTGAGTTTGCGTTGGCGCTGTGTGCGGCACGGCATCTCGGTGTGCAGGATGTGTCTCAAACGTCAAACCACCCACCCACTCTGCTTTCCATGTAACCTCAATTACAAACATTTGAATCCCAGTGTGCAAAACTTTGTGCTGATCTTAGCTGTTCCAAGTTTAAAAAAAAAAAAAAGTCAGACATCATGGCAGAAAGAAAATCAAAAACTCTTATCGCATGACTAGCATTTTCCCTTTTCCACCTCCGCCATGTATGAACAATAACAAGCTTCTCGGCTCTGACCTGTTCGGTTTTGAGAACGCAGACGTGGTAGTTATCCACGTCCCAAGTAAACCACTTGACTGCTTGTGGTAATACTATAAAAGCTACTACAGCATCGGCGCGATGGCATCAAAGGTGAGACGATAAGAGGTTGTAACACTTTTGTGATCGTTTTAAAGAGGGCCATAGATGTTCAGCGTCTTCTCGACGCACGGCAGCAGATAAAAGAGCCTCAGTCTCCCGTCAGCTCGTGCTAGAGCGACCTGAGTGCTCTGCCTAAACTGACACGATGCTTCATTTTACCGTGCAGTAACAGCAAAGTTTATTTACTTTACAGTACTGTGTAGGTCCAGAGCCATCCCTCATTTCTTTGTAAGTGGTCTTGAGCAGTAGCTCTCCAGGCTTTCTGAAGGTCTTTCAGTGTTTTTCTTCAGACTCATTTTCAGTCCAGTACATGTACCTGAAAATTTTCAGAGAATTTTTGTTGTTGTTGTTGTTGTTTATTTTTTATGCTTGAAAGAGTCAGTGTTAAGTGGTTTAACAAAGGCACCAAACACAGAGATATTAGCCGAAACTTGGCATATGTCAGGATGATGTGCAGTGTGTCCTTAAGAAATCGAGGAAATTGGGTAAGTGGAAACTAGCCTTACCCATCTATAGTTTGCCAAAGCCTCATCAGAAATGATGTCAGTGGAAGGATGCCTGTCAAGAAATTGCTGAAGTACACCAGATTATGCAAGAGCTGGATTAAAAATCAGTGGGAACAGGTCTTATGGAGTGATGAATCCAGATTTGAAACTTTTTGTTCATGTCACTGATATACAGAGGAATTCTGGATAGAGGTACAACAGTGAGTGTCTACAGCCATCTGTAAAACACGGTGGAGACCCTGTCGTGGTTGGGGGCTACATTTTAGCCAGTGGTGTTAGGGATCTTGTCTGAATGGAACTATATATACACATTAAAGTACCATCAGATTTTGATCCACCATGCAATACCATCTGGAAATTGTCTGATTGGCATGGCAATAATCCCAAACACACTGCAAATGCAGTAAAATCATACACAGATATAAAAACACACAATGAAACACTATTAGCACTATTAGTCATGTATTGGCCTCCCCAGAGCCCAGACCTCAGTATTATATAAGCGGTTTGGGATCAGCAAACCAAACTAAAGCCAGCCAACATCCCAAGAAGAGCTCTGACTGTCCCTCAGGAAACCTGTAGAACTGTTCCTGAAGACTGTTTATAGAAATTACAAGAAAGAGAGTTCAGGCTGTGTTGAAGAATAAAGATGATCATACCAAATATTGATTTTAAAGCTTGTTAGAATTGTACAAACTCTGTTTTTGTCTTAGAGACTGTATTTCCACGTATGTTTGCACATTTTATTAAATTTCTGCACCTCTTTCCTATTTTACATACAATATATAAAGAAATGCGGGGTGGCTCAAGACTTGTGCGCATTAGTGTATTTTCAGCAGACGTTTCAAAAATATACTTTTTTGGATTTGGGCGTCCTTTTGAGACGCAGGAGTTCTTTGTCCAGAAACTGAAAACCCTTGAAAGTCCAGTACTAACAGTGTGACAGCACAGCTGCTTCTTCCTCTGTGTGTTAACTGACCCACATGTTTAACTAAGTTGTGTTGGGTGGTTAATCTGCTGGTTGTTAAATGTCGCATTGTGCCGTAAACGTCTACTAACAGTTTTACTTGATGGCTTTTTCCGAACAAACAGCTCCCACAATGCTTTTGTCCTGCCCTGATGAGCTTGTTTCTCTCTTCTTCTTCTACTTCTTCTTCTTCTTGTCTGTGTCTTTTGTCGTCTAATCTGTTTCCTCCCCTCTTCCTCTGCTCCTCTTTATTTTTGCTTTTCCTCCTCCCCTTTTTCTGTGCATGCCGCGCATTGTGCTCAGACCCGGGCTCTCCTAAGAAATGCCGGGCTCGCTTCGGCCTCAACCAACAAACGGACTGGTGCGGTCCTTGCAGGTGTGTACCAACCATCCACCCCACTCGCTCCACAGCACCATGCTACCACTGCCGCTAATGACTCCCCCATCTTTCTTCTCATTCTGCTCAGTGCATCATGTCTCTCTGATGCCATAGGAGGCAGAGCAGTCTTGGAGGTGGCATTAATCTCATTAATCCCATCAAGCTTTTTTTCTGTTTTCCAGGCCTTTTTTTCAGCCTTTTCATTTATCCAAAAAGTAAACTGCTGAATGAAGACAAGCCCCCTCCCCTATTGTGATTATACCTGCCAAGACAAGCTCTATCTCCTTGTGTTTGAGGTCTGCATGTCATCTCTTACTAACCTGCTGCTCTGCAAATAGAACCCATATCTATGCAGTTAATATAGAGCAAACAGTGAAGCACGCTAACTTTAGCTAGGCTTCAGTTGTGTGTTTACTTGCAGGTAAAAGGTCAGACCTGCAGACTTGGAAGGTGTCGCATAAGTTAACATGTACTCAGAGACATGTTTTCACAGCCCCCACCCCTATGTTTAAGTCTGTAAATATATATCTGTGACGTCTCACCCCTACCATCGAGGTTAGTTTGGGTTCTTCAGCACCACTGGAATAATGCCTTGCATAAGCAAGCCCTCTGTAGCTAATGGTTAGAGGTTAAAGGGGAATACCACTCATTCAAAAAAAACAAACCAAAAAAAAAACAGTAGTGAGATGGTCATTATGCACGCAGGTCAAGGGAGAATTAAAATCAATAATAGCAACCAGACAGCGTGTTGAGCAGTATTCCTTCCTCGTGTAATTGTAATATCATCACCATTTGTAAAAGGTCAAACTTTCACGCAATATTTCTTTGAGTGAAGAAGCTCAAACAGATGTTCTGTTTCTAAGCTCGCCATATTGGAATCATTAAAACATGTCAGGAGCCACGTTTCTAACTCAAGCTGGGAATTTCCCTCTTTTCCCTCTGTCAACACTGGATTAGTCCTAGGGAGTTGGTGTTTTATAAAAGTAAAAGGAAACTGGGTGTGCAGGGATTATTTAGAGATCAGGTACACTAGCTTCAGGGGTTATGTTATTTATCTGGCAGAGCTGGGGCGGCCTTACTTCCCTACATCTCATTTGTCTTATTTATTTATTTATTTTTAAATCCATTCTCAAAACTGCAGCGCTCTCGGATGCGTTTCTCCCCAGCAAGAGCTGACAAATGGCAGCGGCACAAGATAAATGATCAGAAGCGGGCCCGTCGGTTCAGTTTCAGACGCGGCAGGATTTACCGTGCATGGTAGCCCAGCGGCTTTGCTGCAGGAGTCAGGGATCTGTGTGGTTCTGCAGAAAAAGTTTCTACCACCACAGCACTGTAGAAACCCTGTCGTCTTCCCCACCATCACGTCATGGAAATCTGAATGTGTGTGTGAGTTTGTTTCGCTTTGAGAGAACAAAGGGGGCTGAATGTGGTTAGAGCAAATCCTTATCACCACAGCTCCACACACACACACACACACTAGCGCGCTCCCTGCAGCTTTGCATTTTGACGGCATTCTCATGCCCATCTGCTTTCAACTTTCTCCATTCATGCGATGTGGTAACGGGCGCCTTTTGATGGTGAACTCTGACATTTAGAAATCACTTTCTATTGCACTCTTCCTCCCTCTCTCCCTCTCTAAATATGGCCTAGCGCCTTTCCTTGCGGTTAAACCTGGTGACTCATATCATATTCTGGTAATGATCATGGGATCCTGTTAACTGCTTTGATGCTGCACTCAGCGGTACACAAGTCTGCTTTTAAGTATAACACCTCACAAAGCACAGCAGGGTTACTGCTGATTGCCTATTAGACACATGTAATACGTTCGGTTCAGAACAAAAGAAGTAGAAAACTGAAACTCCGAACTAATCGCTACGCAATTCTAATACTACTTTTGTGGTGCTTACGTTAAGTGAAAGTGTCAGCTCGCAGGCTCTGTGTTAAATCCTTAATCAAAGGAGTTCATTCATTGATGCTAATAGCTCTAATATAATCATGGGGTGGTTTGTTTTTGTTTTTTCAAATTAATTTCAGAGCTGAGTGGTATTCCCTGGGCTCAGTTATCAGGATTATGTGAGGATGAAAGGATCAACAAGGGTCATAGCCTTTGCATCAACTATAGAAGCAGACATTCACGAGTTCAGCTTAGCATAAAGAGTTCAAAAAATGAAATCTGCCAGTCTTTCCTAAAATTTTTGTATTGTTTTTGATTAAAAAATAAGTTTCTTTAAACATTTTTTTTAAAGATTTCAACGAGTTGCCTTATTTCACAAAAGGTCGTGTCCACAATTCAGATGAGAGTTATGATATTTTTAAATTTTTTTTCATTTCAATTTCAATTATTCGGCTTTTCTTGTTTCAGTTTAGTTTGACTTTAGTTATTTTGGTGTTTATTTTTGTCATTTTAATAGGGATCAGTATTTGTCAGGGGTTAAATCTTAGATGTTCACAAGAGGTATGAATATGTAGATTTTCCAGTATCAGTAATTATATGCATCACTGGTCAGCTGCAGCTATTCTATTGCCAAGGACCAAAATTAAAGATATTTCCTGCACAACATTGTTTCAGGTGTTTTTCTTTAGCTATTTTTGCTTTATTTTTTTAAATATATCTCAGTCTTTTCAAACCTAGGATTAGAGCTCTACTGCTGTCATTCCTATGACATCATATTAGTGTTGCTACAGGACTATCACTTCAACTGACCGATAGGGCTTTTTGTGGCTTTCGGATGAAAGGGACTATTTTAAACTACACTGTGTTAAAGAAAAATAAAAACTTCAACTGAAAACAGAAAACAAATCACAAAAACAATAAAAAAAAAAAAAATAATGTCTGACTTTTGTCTGACTCTTTATGTTTTATTTTTAAACTTCTCTTTATCAGATTTTATACAGTACTAATTGAATTTAGTTTTATTTATATAGCACCAAATCACATAACAGTGGCCTCAAGGTGGTAAAGACCCTACAATAATACAGAGAAAAAACCCTAAAGATCAGACTCCCTATGAGCAAGCATTTGGTGACAGTGGGAAAGAAAAACTCCCTTTTAAAAGGAAGAAGGCCTCCCTTACAGTCTGCTCTGCCATTCAATTCTCATGTGATGCGGTCAACATTTAAATATAAATGACACAATTTCAGAATAGGGGTGCATAAAAGAAAAACGACAACCAACTAAAACAGCAGCACACGCACACAAATGAGCAAAAACAAACAAGAAAATTGGTTATCACAAACCTGGATACAAAGACATTGTTATGGACATTCCCATTTGTTATCCCGGTGACAGTAGTGAAATAGGGTGTAAGCAGGGCCCATGTCTTACACAACTAGCATATTTAAGCTTTCTTAACTTCAAATGGCTCATAACATCCCTCAGCCATCTCGAATGGGAAGGGAACACGAAACCTTTCCAGTTTTAAGGATAAGATGATGAGCTAGCAGGAAAGCAAACTTTCCCCTCATTCTCAAATCCCTGTCACTGTAGCTCTCACTATATTCTTACACGTCACTCTGCATTTGATCATGAGTTGTCATTAAACTTCGCCTCTCTTCCGCAGTGTGTTTTTTGTCCTGTCTCCGTCCCTTCACCCCTAACCAGTTGCAGCAAATGGCTGCACCTCACTGAGCCTGGTTCTGCCAGAGGCTTCTTCCTGTTAAAGGGGAGTTTTTCCTTCCCACTGTCGCCAACTGGTTGCTCAAAGGCTCTCATTTGATTGTAGGATCTCTACCTTACAATATAAAGCATCTTGAGGTGACTGCTGTTGTGATTTGGCTCAATATAAGCAAAAGTGAATTAAATAACAGCACGACTGGTCAGCTGCTGTTATGGTCCTGGAGCAACACAGACTGATGCTGTAGGAAGCCAATCTGCATCTGACACTGTTGTGATGCACATTGCATGTCTAACAGAAAACCACCCAAACAGGGGCATTTGTATTGCTCTGGAACTGACCTCCTTCATGTAGAGACATCCACATACTGCTGTTGTTCACCGTGTTCATTTGTGTCCCTGCTCATTGACCTCAGTGTGAATGTTGCATCTTCACTAAAGCCTGCTGACATTTACCATCCACACTTTATTCACAGATAACTCTCTCTGACTGTTCCTAGGAGGAAAAAGAAGTGCATTCGCTACCTTCAAGGAGGAGGCTGCCCCAGCCCAACTTCTTCAGATTTAAGTGCTATAGACTCTCCCCCGTCCCCTTCTCCCGCCCGCCACCGTCTCTTCCAGCACCAGCGGCCCCCCTCCCCAGGCTGCTCCCCGCCGCCCACCTCCCCTTCGGCGCGTCTCCCCTTGTCTCCACCAGCGCACGCACTCTCACACACACGCTTAACCCCGGAGCAGTCTGCCGGCAAGCGCAGCGACCTCCGCCCACCCGCAGCAAAGCACGCCCACGCACACCTGGAACTGTCCAGCAAGCAGACGCACAGCTCGTCAGCGCTGTCGGCCGCCAAGGCCGCAGGACTCTCTCTCAAAGTGCTAACGGAGACTCAGTGATGGCTGTGGTCTGCTCGCATCAACGACCCCCACACTCCTCAGCTTCCTCCAGAGCCGTGATGATCATCCTCATCAGCTGACATCAGTTTTATGTACAACAACCCCCCCCCCAAGGTTCATTTGATGTTACAGAAAAAGGAGCAAGTTGAAGGCATCGACCTCTCCCCTACCCCAACCTATCCTCAGTAAGACAGTAGCTGTCTCTTAGTTCAGAGGCTGGATTCTTCATTATCTGCATTTTTACAACGGTCGGCAAGTCCTTCTCAAAGAGATCTGTCACGTGACATTACATTAAGCTGAGGACACAAGCCAAGCTGAAGGATCCAGCCGCTGAACTGGTGACCAAAAATCCACCAGCTTTAGAACACATAGTAGCGAGCAATGCTAATGTGCATGCAAAAACAAAACAATAAAATGATTGCAGTTCTTTGGCTCCACCTGCTGCAGTTAAACTCAACTGAAGTGATTATCTTACCTTATGGATAAGTAACTCCGTAGCGAAGACAATCTGACATACTTTTACTCTTAAAGCATCACCATCACATCCATCTCCTGGAAATGTTGCCACCCATTTATAAGGACCAACTACCACCCAACCTGACCAGCAGATCCTCAGATTCCAAGAGGCATGGATTCACTTTCATTAGCTGCCATTTCACAGTCTGACCTAAGTTTCCCCCTTTTTTCCAAACATTTTTATGAATAGCTTCTTTGACAAAAAAAAAAATATAAATATATATATTTCCAGCAGTTTAAAAATTCTTAAGTTCACATTATTTTTAGGCACTTTCAGGCTGTCAATCTATGGCTTCACCAACTGTTACTTTTTTTGTGTTTTTGCATAATTAGTGGTATTTTTTTGTATGAATCTTATGATTTTTAAGGTCAGACTTTCTACAGGTGGGAAACCCTCAGAAGAGTATTGTTTTGTTTTGTTTTTTTTAAGTCTTATTTTCCTTTGAACATTTTCTAGTGCAGCAAATTAAACTGAGACCAAATGGGTACTATTATATTGCATTGTGATGTAAAGTTTTATAATTAAACTTTTATATGGTTTTATGTTAAAAAAAAGTTTAAAAAAAATTCTTTCAAAAAAAAGTTAGTTTCTACCATTTCTTAAAGCAATACATTTGTTTGTTCTGCGCAAAGTTTTGGTTCGTTTTTTTGTCAAGTGTCATGGTCACACTGCATTTTTACAGCTATCGTAACAGACATTTTGATTTTTTTTAAAAAAGGCTTTAATTGACCTTTCTGCTTACAGCTTCCGACTCTGTGGACAAACTATAAGCTGAGTTTTTTGTGCAGCAATAGTTTCCCTCCACCAGAGAGTGCTATTGTGCTAGAAGTAGTTTTTAAATAGTGGCGGCACCTCAAAGATGTCTCAAGCTTTTTTTTTTCTTTTTTTTCCTTTTCTTAAAAAATTGCCTCTGACGTGTTATTGTGTTTTTGACTGTTGTAATAAAGTGTTTTGACTATCTGGTCCATGGTTCCTTGATATTTAGACCCCCACCAACCAAAAAAAAAAAAAGTGACAGACACCATCCATTTAATGTTTTATTTACTCCTTCAGTATGTTTGAGCATCCCAAAAACCAGCATCACAGCTTGACTGGGAAAAGTTTTCAATTCAGTACAACAGGGCATGTGTTACCCAACGCTGTGTGACAACACAAGTACTTCGAGTCCAGAGGGACATTATGCATTTAGAAACAAAGTAATCATTCTACCTCAATCTTCACTTTTCCTATAAACAGCTCCTTGACGTGGTTTCACAAAATGGACACATTTACAGAGCAAAAAGAAAACAAATTCACCCTTGCACTTCCATTGTCAAAAAGCATTTTATTTATTCAGTTAACCTAAAAGAAAACAAAATGTCAAGTTAAAAAGAAAAAAAAAAAAACAACCACACAAAAGTAAAGCCAGAGCAGTTAATAACAGGGGTAATCTGAGGAGTCTTCGAATCTTTAAAAGGATACAAAGCTGTGAAACCAGGACCATTTATTTTATGTCAATACACAGCGTGAGTGTGTGCGAACAGAAGAGAGCTTGGCTTTAAATTAATGACGCCACAGGCAAGTTAAAATAGTCATGCTTTTATCAGAAATTAAGGAAAAGTGATGGTGGTGGGGTGCGAGGTGAGGGGGAGAGAGGGACATGGCTCTAAATATACTAAATGTAAATATTAACAAGTATGAACAACGCCAGTGCAACCCGTTAGCAGAGACAATCCTTTTCAGTGTGGTAGTGTTGGCAGGATCTTCCTCTTATTTTTCTTCACACCACTGGTTCTCTTTGCGTACCTGCAGACAACAGGGACAAATTAATCATCCACAAACGTGTGGAAGGCAAATTTGTGATCATTATGGGACAGCAAACTTATTTTAATCCCATCTGCAACATCCAAGTGATTTCTCATTGCTTATGAAAGCCTTTTGTTGTTTTATGACAGACAGCTGATGGGTTGGAATAAGTACCTGGGCTTCCTCCTCCTCTGTGAAATCATTTTTGATGTTGAAAGTCTTCCTGATCTCCTCTGGGGTTTTGCCTTTGATCATGTTGGCCACCGTCTTGCAGGTGACATCTAACAGGCCTTTGATGTCCAAATAGTTGGCGGCCTAAACAGAAAACACGGAAATATGACTGAGGAGCCGCAGGAGGGAGGGAGGCGGTGAAAGAGCACACAAGGACAACTGATACCTCAGCAACACTTAGAAGGATCACAGAACCCAACAAAGCATATAGTGTTTTGGATTTGGTATTTACACTTGAATGAAGATTGGAAGTAAAAACCCTTGTTTTGAGTTACAGATCAAT
>VVHJ01055484.1:9765-30354 GCA_015107715.1 Tylochromis polylepis
TTTTTTATACACACACACACACACACACACACACACACACACACACACACACACACACACACACATATGCACGCTGAGCAGAGCATATCAGCAGGGCAGGACAGAGCATCTCTAAATCTGCAGTTCTTGTGGGGTGTTCCCAGCCTGCAGTGGTCAGTATGTATCAAAAGTGGTCCAAGGAAGGAACAGTGGTGAACCAGTGACAGGGTCATGGTCATGGGCAGCCAAGACTCACTGATGCATGTGGGAAGCGAAGGCTGGCCCCTATGATCCAGTCCAATGGACAAGCTACTGTAGCCCAAAGAGCTGAAAAAGTGAATGATGGTTCTGATAGAACGGTGTCAGAATACACAGTGCATAACAGTTTGTTACATATGGGGGCTGCGTAGTCCCAGACTAGCCAGGGTGTTCGTGCTGACCCCTGTCCACCGCCGGAAGCATCAACAATGGGCACCACAGATATCACCTACCTAAGCATTTGCAGACTATGTACACCATTTCATGGAAACAGTATTCCCTGATGGCTGTGGACTCTTTCAGCAGGATAATGCACCCTGCGATAAAGCAAAAGTGGTTCAGGAATACTTCGATGAGCACAACAATGAGTTTGACTTGGCCTCCAAATTTCACAGATCTCAATCCAATCGATCATCTGTGGGATGTGCTAGACAAACAAGTCTGATCCATGGAAACCCGACTTCACAACTTACAGGGCTTGATGGATCTGTTGCTAAAATCTTGGTGCCAGATACCACTGCACATCTTCAGGACTCTAGTGGAGTCCATGACTCAATGGGTGAGGGCTGTTTTGGCAGCAAAAGGGGGGCCAACACAATATTAGGCAGGTGGTCATAATGTTACGTCTGATTAGTGTACAGTGCAATTCAAACATGATGCATTCAGGATTCATTTTGTTTGATTTATAGTTCTAATTGAACTGCTTGACTGATATTTGGATCATGTGATTGACAGCTGATGAAGATGGTGTATGACTGTGGGGAAGAGAAGATGGACATTGAGCTCATCTCACTCTGCATTAACCTGGCTGCTAACAAGAGTAATGCCCAGCTCATCTGCGAAGGTATGAACTTCAAAGAATGAAAAAAAAAACAATATTCAGACATGAGCTTGTATCACTGTCTCTTTCTAAATGTAGCTTTTCTTTCTTTCTTACTTTGTGTTGCCCTAAGGTAATGGTCTGAAGATGCTGATGAAGCGGGCGTTAAAGCTGAAGGATGTTCTGGTGATGAAGATGATCAGGAATCTGTCTCAGCATAATGGACCCACCAAACATTTGTTCTTGGTGGGTATATAACCCTTTGAAATTTAAAGCTAATCCTTAAATTGTTCCCACACAAAGAGAAGCAGGCCTGTATTCCAGCCTCTAAATGAATATTATATAGGTTAAATAGTTAATCACTGAGAATGATTGTGCTGTTTTATGTTTTTCACATGTGTAATTACCTAATGTGTCACCTTGAAAATCTTTGGCAATAGAATGCAGTGTTTTCTGTCTTTCAATTGTCACAATTTAATGGTCACACATTACATCTTTTCACTTCTCCCAACTGTGTTTATTTAATTGGATTGGATTCAATCATGCTCAGTTGCAATTGAAGTAGATCAACTGAAGTCCCAATACTTAGAAAGTTACCTTACTTTTTAAGTTGTTATTTGTGTGCTTATATTCCCGTCTACTGATAGGATCATCTTGGAGACCTTGCAGCTCAGATCAGTGAGAACGAAGCCGAGGAGTTTGTGGTCGAGTGTCTTGGGACACTGGCAAACCTGACCATCCCTAATGTGGACTGGGCTCTGGTGCTCAAGGAGTACAACCTGGTCCCCTACATGAAAGACAGACTCAAACCAGGTGGGTGTAGATGATTCCTCCACCATTTAACTGCCTGCGAGATGACTCAAAAATATTTTTTAGATATATTCCTCATTAAAATACAAAAAGTGTAAAAATCTATTAGATGTATTAAACAATCCTGACATCGTTAACCAATCTATCACTCTTCAAATCTCAAAACGAGGCCTCTTTGATGACCTGTCTTAACCTCTAACTACGTTTCATAAACTACATTATCAGTGAAGTGTCACTGCGCAGGGATGATGTGAGGACAGAAAACATACACGAGTTTTATTCTTGTCATTACTTTTAATGACCACTGAGTTCCTAACCCTCCCATTCCTTTTATTGTCCTCATCCTAATGCAGATTTGAAGTGGTTTGGGGTCATCTGAATAGTGTTTCCTAATATACATTAAAATATATACATTTCAGTGTCTCTCAGAGTCTGCCACATTACCAGTTTACCTTTTTAAGGGTTTTTTTAATCTGTGTAAAAGACAGCTAACACATTTTGTTTATAATTAATTAAACAGGCATACATACAAGAGGGCTATGGAACATTTGTTTGTGATTACATTATGAACATTATGAAATCAGCACTTGAAAATCCAAACATTTATGTAGTTTTCAATTTGACAGTACATTGATTGGTGGAGCTTAATGTGTTTTGGGTCTATTTAGGTCTACCTGGACAGGGTGCAGTCTTTTATGTGCAGGTGATTAATGAAATAAAAGTTAAGTGCATAACATGTAAAGATAAATAAATAAATAAAAGTGCCCAAACAAGGTGGGCATGGAATGATTCCACTGCCACAGGCTTTACCAAGATGGCTGCCAAGTGGTGAGATACTAGTACAGATACAGAACTAGAGTGCCCCTTTTTCTTATGCACATATTAAACAAATATGTAAGACTGCTTTCTTCCATTTGCCCAATATCTCTAAAATTAGAAATATCCTGTCTCAGAGTGATGCTGAAAAACTAGTTCATGCATTTATTACTTCCAGGCTGGACTACTGTAATTCATTATTATCAGGATGTCCTAAAAACTCCCTGAAAAGTCTTCAGTTAATCCAAAATGCTGCAGCAAGAGTCCTGACAGGGACTAGAAAGAGAGAGCAGATTTCTCCTATGTTGGCTTCTCTTCGTTGGCTTCCTGTTAAATCCAGAATCAAATGTAAAATCCTGCTTCTCACGTTCAAGGTCTTAAATAATCAGGCCCCATCTTATCTTAATGACCTTGTAGTACCATATCACCCTATTAGAGCACTTTGCTCTCAGACTGCGGCCTTACTTGTTGTTCCTAGAGTATTTAAAAGTAGAATGGGAGGCAGAGCCTTCAGTTTTCAGGCCCCTCTTTTGTGGAACCAGCTTCCAGTTTGGATTCGGGAGACAGACACGATCTCTACTTTTAAGATTAGGCTTAACTTTTTCCTTAGTTAGGGTAGGATCAGGTGAGTCCTCCCTTAGTCACGCTGCAATAGGCTGGGGGATTCCCATGATGCATTGAGTGTTTCTTCTTCAGTCATCTTTTTCACTCACTATGTGTTAACAGACCTCTCTGCATTTAATCATTAGTTATTATTATCTCTGGCTCTCTTCCACAGGATGTCTTTGCCCTGTCTTACTCCCCTCATGCCCAACCAGTTATAGCAGAAGGCTGCCTCTCCCTGAGTCTAATTCTGTTGTAGGTTTCTTCCTGTTAAAAGGGAGTTTTTCCTTCGCACCGTCACCAAAGCACTTGCTCATAGGGGTCATGTGAGTGTTGGGGTTTTCTATGTTTTCTTTCTATTACTGTAGGGTCTTTACCTTATAATGTAAAGTTTTTGAGGTGACTGTTGTTGTAATTTGACGCTGTATAAATAAAATGGAATTCTTCCATTGAGTTACTTTGTGAACATGTTTCTCTGAGAAGCTGTCAAAAGTTCTCAGATTGTCTTACTAAGTGGTAGCACTTTTCTACTTTCCCTGAGCACTTAAAGCGCTCAGGAAGTGCTTTCTGTATAACATCCCCACACGTATTCACACTCCGCTGGTTGTATCAGTGCAGACAGCCAGGGATCGAACCGCCAACCTGCTGATTAGTAGATGACCTGATCTATTGTCTCCTGTCTAAACACAAGAAGTCAATCCAAAACTTTCTGAAATCATAATGGTTCTTTAAAATAATGTACTTGGCAAGCCTCAGTGGCTATCAATAGTTATTACTGATACTAGTTGCTGTAGTTTTGATACACATTATATGCATACTTTAGCCCATATTTCCTACAGTTTAGGACCTGATTGATTACACAATCAGTTTCAAGTATTTCCAGCCCTCTTGCATCCACTACTGAATCCTTAAAAGAGGAACTATATCAAAACTAGATCTTCAGATGAAAGGAAGCTGATTTTTCGATTGAACTTAAAGGCTCCCCACGAGCTCATTTTAAACAGACAAGGTTTTTTGTTTGGTTTTTTGTTTTCAGATACAAAAGTAAAAGAGCCTTTTTAGTACCTGCATTTCCTCCAAGAAGAACTAGTATCCTGTAATAGAAGTCTAATTGCTAAACTCAAGCAGTCTGTAGCAGTAGGTCCATATAGTGAGAGAAGTTGATGTTCTCCCTAACTGGCTCACTGTTCATATTCTGAGCCCATATATTTTAATGGATTAATGAGTTCTTTTAGTTAACTTGTACTTTTCTCTAACATCAGGTTCTGCTGAGGATGACCTCATTCTTGAGGTGGTGATCATGATCGGCACTGTGTCTATGGATGACACGTGCGCAGCCATGCTGGCCAAATCTGACATTATCCCTGCTCTCATTGAGCTGCTCAATGGTAAGACTAAGTCCTATAGTCTGATATTTCTTTATATTTTTTTAACCAGTCATCTTAAGGTGTTTTTTAGGACTTGGGTTCTCTTCCTGATGGCTACTCCATGACATACATTTTACTTAAAGGTCATTTATTAATGGTAAGGATATACTGACATTGTTTCACTGGCTGTGCAGTCATTATCAGTTTAATCATATTACTTTGTAGTATTGTTGTTAGTACTATTGTTTCTGAAAAACACAGCTGTAGGAAATCCAGCTACTCTACCTATAATATATATGTATCCATCCAGAATTCATAGAGCCGTAGTTACACATGGTATTTGTCCACTGAAAGCTGTGATGGTTTTTGGTGCATTTATTTATTTTTCTGTGAGAAAAATCATCCAAAACTATGACATTCCATGCAAAAGTATCTTAATCCAGAAAAAAAATGTAATAACATAATGTTTTGCTAATCTCATAAACTCTATAATTTTCCAGAAAAAAAATTGTGTCTCTGAATTCTTTTAACAAACACATTTTTTTAAATGATTCATGAAGCCCATTCTTGTTCTTGTCTAGAAATGTTCCTCAGTTCAGCCCAACTAGTGACAGCAGGGCTTTTTTATTAGGCAATTTATGAGAATATTGCCTTAAATTGTACATAACACACTTGACTGCTATAAATATAGAGGGGTGTTCAGAATTCATATAATAATATTCTTTTCATTCTTATTATTGTTAATTGTTAATAAACCCAGCAGTTGTTTTTAAAGAACATGTTTATGTCTCAGCCAAACAGGAGGATGATGAGTTTGTATGCCAGATTGTTTACGTCTTCTACCAGATGGTTTTCCACAAAGCTACAAGAGATGTGATCATCAAAGACACCCGTATCCTTTTTTTACTTTAAAAGTCTCTGTAATAGCTCTTTGCTGGTCTGAGAGACACAACACTGTGACACCATTCACTTAAACAGTACATACTATATCTCTAAGCATCTTTATCCCATATGTGTCTCCACGGCATCCTGAGGAACCCCTTGATTTAGTTTTCTGGGCAATCCAGCTACCTATCATTGTACACACTTGTGGTTGGTAACAGCATCTAATAAGTTACAAATATTCTCTGTTAGCATGTTTCTCTCCATGTGACAAACATGATAGGAATGTCTTATTTATTACAATGTTGCAGGAGTAGGGTAAATGTTGTACCTAATCCTGAAAAATGTAGTCATGACCTGATGAATGTTAATTCTTCATTGCTGAGCTGGGGCTAGCATTTGACTAAATTCCACCACTTTTTAGAGAATTTTGAAACACCCAACTTCTTCTTCTTTCAGCTGCTCCCTTTAGGGATTGACACGGTGGATCACATGCCTCCATTTCACCCTAACCCTAGCATCTTCCTCTGTCACATCAACATTCTGCATGTCCTCATTCATTATATCCTTGAATCTCCTCTCTGGGTTACATCTTTGCCTCCTACCTAGTAGCTCCATATTCAACATGCTTTGTCCATATATCTACTATCTCTCCTCTGCAGATGTCCAAACCATCTCAACCTTGCTTCTCTACCTTCACTAATATCCTGGTCACTCCCAATGAAAATCTTAGCATCTTCAGCTTGACCACCTCCATGTCTCACTACCATCTTGAAAGTCCCTTTCACTTTTGCACCTGTCTTTCTGTCACAAATCACTCCTGACACTTGTCTCCACTCCATGATGTAATCCCATTTGTCACTTCTATTATTATCTCCACTCACGCTCATACATGTCTTGCATATCCTTACACTCACATACTTTTCTGCCACTTCTGACTTTCTCATGCAGGACCATAGTTCCTATCTTGGTATCCTATCTCTAGATCCAAAAAGACACGGTGCATCTCCTTCTGACCTTCTCTGTATTTCTTCATCAGCGCTCTCAAAACTAACATCTATAGTGCTCTTTCTCAGTATGAAGCCATACTGCCACTCACTCAACTCTCCTTAACCTAGCTACAACAACTCTTTATCATATCATCATGGTGTGGCTCATCAAACACCTGACTCAAAAAGCTTTTAGTGGAAAAAGCTATAATGTCAAAATATATGAGACTTTATTTGTTCTCTTTCCTTGAGTCCTAATCACAAGAGGCCCCAGCTTACCTCATCGACCTAATGCACGATAACAACGCAGAGATATGTAAAGTCTGTGACAGCACCCTTGATATCATCACTGTGAGTATCTAGATCAGTTGTCAGTTCGTCACTCAATATGCTTTACTGACAAGTTGATAAAAAAGCTTTTAACAGTATTACACTCCTTTGCATAGATATGATTGTGGGTTTCCTTGAATGAAACGGTGATGAGCATGAACATCTAAGACAGAATGCTAGAATTTCAGACAAAAAATAAATATAATACAATAATAAAACCAACAAATTACATAAAAATAAAAAAGGTCCTATGGATCTGTGGATCATTTCAAAGTCAAAAAGATCCTATACTGCTAAGGTCAGAAGACTCGAGGTGTATTTTGTCAAGGTGTTCTTCCAAGTAAGAAATGTTATAATGTAATATATAATACAGAATTCTGTGTTTTCATTGTATTTATTAAATGGAATCTAAATTTGAAATTCACTATCAATTCACTTTGGTACTAGACCACTCTTTTGTAAATGTGCTGTATATTTGTGCTGTATAATGTCCTAACACATTCTTGAACAGACTTGGGCAGTGTATAGCTTACTGTTTTCTGAAGGCAACCTAAATGCATGTTTGTGCATGTGGAAGCGAATGAAGCTTTGCCGTAAATCCATTGTGGTTGTAAACGATGTTCATGAGAGATTTGAGTTTGAAATCCCGAAAGATGAATGTAAGGTTATTAACAAGACACAAACCAAGTATTAATTTGCTGAAGTTAGAGGTCCTTTGCACTTTGGATTTACTACTGGTAGAACAGGCTGGGTTTTGATTCTTGTTTCAAAGAGGAAAACTTTCCACACGTAAGATCTCTGGCTCTACCTTCATATGTAAACAAACATTCTCAGTGATGATGCTTAACAAATCCAGCTATAGATCCTTTCTCAGAGACCATCATCTGTACCTTGTCCTGTTCTACTTTATTGACAATGAACCTGAATTTAATGCACTTTTTGAAACCGAAAACAGACTTTCTCTCACTGAACAAGAAAAAGAACTGAAAAACTGCAAATGAATTAACTACAGGCAAAATAGCAGTAGTACTTTGTGTGAAATTAAACGTCTTTGAAATTTTGCAAAAATATGCACATTTTGTTCACAATTGTTTTGGGCAGTCTTGTTTAAATAGTGATAAAATGTTGACATTTTTACTATGCCTGTTTTACATTTGCATTGCATAATTGTGACTATTGAGCTACTCTTACCAGCAGCAGTTTATAATGAGAGATTAACATTGCGCAGAACTGAGTGTCTCTTTTTGGTTAGGCCCTCCAAAACAGTGCCAGTTTTTCATGTGACTGCTTGGGAAAATTACTTTCCCACCCCTGTTCAAGAAGTTTGATTTTGACAGTAGTTATTAACTGAACTTCAATCTATGCGCTTTTAATATACTAGGCTAAACAACTTAACGCTAGCATTTCTACACTCTGTGTGGAACATTTCTACAACAAATGCTTTGAGTGCTCAGAGTAGAAAAGCGCTATATAAGAACCAGTCCATTTACCAGATGCGGCTTTCATAGTTCATTAACAATAACACCTGGAAAAACTGTTGAATTCTGATTACAGATCCAAGCAGCTCAAATGAATTTTCTGTGTTTTGACCCTTTTAACCCTTCCCTCAGAATTAACTTGCTAATTTGTTCATTCTGAAAATGAATTAGTCACCTTGTTAATTAAGTTGTCTAAGTTTAGATTGCTTCCACATCATAAAATGATACTTTATAGAAAATACATTTATTGTAATATTATTGCTGCTTAAAAGCCATTAAAGCCCCCAGTGAGAAGGATTAAGAATAGATATTGCAAGTCACACATTTTAGGCATACAAAGAAATATGTGACCCCAATATTACAATTGTTATATAAAGCGCTTTATGCGCTGAAGTAGAGTAGAAAAGCACTATATAAGACGATTTACCATTTATGATTTCTATTCAAAAGGGATTTTCTCTGTTGATCCTCTCAGTCCTCTCTTTAAGTCAGACCTTCTCTCAAATTTCACATCAGTGATTAACTAACTGATGAATTTCTTGTGACTGACACGTGTGGTCAGCTCCCAGTCAGTGTGTGATCACTACCAGACCTCAGATCAACATAATTAGCTGTAGATTAGAGACAGGCAGTGCAACGGGGCAAAGGAAGTGTTTCATTGAAATTATCAGTGAGACCTATTAAGTTGTGAACCACATGAAAGGTAGCCATTGGGGCTCTGGAGTGTGTCAGCAGCTGGACAGCAGAGGTGAGAGAGAAAGCAGAACTGTGGACACAAACACACACATCATTATTGCTTGGCAATGTGGGATCCTTTTGGCAGCACACGCCATAACTGTGCAGTCCTGAAATGCTTGCCTTTGATCATTGCAGCTCTGCTCATGTACAAATACACATTAACATAGTGATGGTTTCATAGGAAACTTTGTAGATGCTCCAAGTGGGATACAGGCCCAATTCACAATGATAGTCTTAGCCTGGGTGTATTTCGTTAAGAATATGTTCAAAAGCTCCCAAAACCTGTTATGTGCTTCCTTAGCCCTGCTGTCATGAGCTCAGCTTATTTATAAGAAATTAGTCACGTAAGACATGCTGAAGGACCTCTAAGTGCTCAATCATAACCTGAGTCATGATGTTGTGTCAGCCTCTTATGAATCGGTCTGGTGACAAAACATGTCAGCACTACTCGAGGGTGGAGGGTGAAGGAGGGAATGGAGGGACTCTGAGTAACAGTTAATAGTCCAGGGATTTGGGTGGTTGCATAATCTTCTGTCTTACGCCATCCTCCTATCTCTTCTTCTCCTGTCCTCAGGAGCATGATGAGGAGTGGGGGAAAAAGATCCAGACTGAAAAATTCCGCTGGTACAACAGTCAGTGGTTAGAAATGGTGGAGAACCACCAGACGGATGAACCAGGTAACCACATTGTATTTGGAGAGGAAGAAGAATCCTTTATTGGGAGCAGCGATATCCTGAAGAGACCCGACTTGTTCTACACTGCAGGTACTAAAGTGATATCTTCTACATGTTTGCTCAATTTCCATTTAGCAGAAGGATTTTACAGATGGAGTAATCTTACCCAGAGCTAGTGAATGTTTTACATTTATTTGAGCCTGAATCCTCGCTCAACTAAAGTCTAAATAGTATCATGAGTTCATTTCACAATCTGTTTGTTTGATCCAGATGGGATCATCTCAGCAGACGACGCCTTCGGTCATGAGTTCTACACCAACTTTCAGAATGGGGAGCTGGAGCAGACTAGATACATGAGAAGGTACTGAGCTCCTAGTCCTGCACCACAGATGAGTACTATTAGTAGCTCAAGTTACAACTAACAAAAATTCCGGCACTTTTGGGGGCCAAGAGGGCTCGGACTTTTCCTAGCCTTCAGAAGACATAAAACTTTGCTATTATTTTTCCTTTACTGACAAATCAAAAATGTCTTAAGAGAGATGTTTCTAATGATCAGAATCTGTTTTGGACAACACTAGTATTTTAATGACATTGATATTAGCTGATTATTGTTGAGATTTTTGTATGGTTTTTTTGTCAGTATGGATGTGGTATCATAATAGTCTTAAGAATGTTATTTAAATATTTTGCTATTTTATTTTAATATATTCTTTATATACTTTAACCCTTATTTATTTACCCTTGTTTCCAGTCTGTCTAATCTTTTGACTGCCAACAGTACCAAAAAAAAAAATCATCTTTATAACAGCTTTCCTAAAGGGACGAAACTTTCTCACTAAAACACACAACAATCTCAGTGTATGTGTGCAGCATTATTGTGAATGCGAGTGTGTGACAACAGCTGTAAGCAGGGCAGGTTGCCTTTGTCCATAAACACTGGCTGTGTGAACTGAATTGCAGGTGTTTACCTTCAGCTCTCAGTGACTCTGTCAGCTCGTCCAGCAGCAGTACTTTCATACTGTTATTCCGAATCACCATTCACTGATCTGTGTTATTGAACCAGCCTGGGCCTAAATCAACAGCACCCTCGCCAATCCCAGAAGACATCACTCAATAGCATTGCTCCAGCTTTGAGAACAAACATTCTCTGGCTGTCTCTGTGTCCCCATGTTCTTGTAGTACTCTCCAAGTTTCTTTTATTCCTCTGTGAAATATGAAACTAGAGTCAGGGAATCCTGTTATCAGTAAATTCAACTCTGAGTTTCCTCTGTCCTTTTGTAGTCCCAATATTAAACACCAGTTAATTCGATATGCTGCTGAGATGATGAATAGTCAGGGAAACAGAGGGTTTATTCACAGTAATTTGTCTTATTTAGCAAGCCAGTCCTTGCATGCAATATACTTCTTGCCAATTTTTTCTTCTTTTTTTTTTTTGCCTTCACCAGCAAGGATTGTTTAGTTTGGCTGACATTGAGAAGCTGACTGTGACTAGCTGAATCCACTGCACAGTCAATCTGAAAGGACTGGAACTTGGAAAGAACCAAAGTGAAATCCCAATCAGTGCTCCCTTCGCTCATTGCTCTGCTGTCTGTTTTTGCTCTTTCTCCTTCCTCCCTCTGTCGCTTGTCTCTCTCCCAGGTTTGTTACTGATACCTTTTAAATATACTGTGAGCACCAGGGGAATTGGCATCTGTGAGACTGTTTTAATTTGGCCCCTGTACTCTGAGGAATCCAGGTTAACATAATAATCAAAACCAGATCTGCTGCCTACTCTAAACTATGTGTGAAACAGAGTGTGAATGAGGCCTTTGAAAATGGACACATTCTTGTACAGTCACCTGTATTTGTAGAGATATTATAATGAGCTGTTGTGTACTATTAGCAGAGTAGTAATGAGGCTGATATAATGTAGTTGATGATTTCATATGAACCATAAAAATAACTCTTAATTTAAACATGGAAATGTAGTATCCAAGGCAAAAACATAGTTTATACAATTCAAACAAGTTTAAAGGTCAATATTATTGGGGTGACTGAGATAGATCAGGTCACCTACTAATCAGAAAGTGGTGGTTTGATCCCTGGGTGCTCCAGTCTGCATGCCAAATATCCTTCAGCAAGATACTAACCCCAAGTTGCTCTCCAATGCATCCATGTGTTTAGCCATGTGAGTGTTAGATAGAAAGCACTCAAGTATAGTGCTTGTATGAATGGATGTGAAGCGATCAATGAGGCATGTTGTATAAAGCACTTTGAGTGCTCGGGTAGAGTAGAAAAGTGCTAAATAAGAACCAGTCCATTTACCATATTTGGTATGACCATCTTTATCCTGTTCAATCATGTATTTTTTGTTGTTTTGTCAAATCCATGTGTGTTTTTACTGCATTGGCAGTGTGTTGGGGATCACTGTCATGCTGAAAAATGAAGCCATTGCCAATCAGACACTTTCCAGATTTTATTGCATGCTATTTAAATCTCATGTGATTTTTTACATTCATAAGTCCATCAGTTTCGACAAAGTTTCCAAGACCAATAGCTGAAATGGATGATAACAGAATCTCCACTGTGTTTTAAAGGTGACTGTAGACGCACTGTTGTACCTCTCTCCTGACCTTCTCCGTACATACTGACAACCTCTTGTCACATGTTTTCAGTCCAGTTCTTGTATAATTTGGCATACCTCATCCTTTTCTCCCTGTTTCGCTTAAGAATGTCTTCTTGACAGCCACCTTTACACTGTGACCATTTCTGATGAAGCCTTTACACATACTGTATGGATCAATTCATGGGCCAGATGAATTGCAGGTCCTGTGTCAGGTCTTTGCTGGATTTTATTCCTATTTCTTAAGGGGAAGACTTTCAGATACTGCTCATCTGCTGTAGAACCTTTTAGAAATGCCACTTCTTCTTTTGTTCCTTTGTCCTCAACTTGTTCCTTAAATTTTTAAGGACACACTGCACACTGTGAGATATGCAGTGTTTTTGGCTAATAGCACTTTGAGCATCACTGGTAATATTTGGTAATTTTTTTTATGCCTGTCAAACTGTGTTAACTTTAGCATTTTTCATAATGAAAAATAATTTTTAATGCTAAAAAAAACAGCAAGTGATGCATTAAACATTGCTACTGCTACTAAGAAAATGCATGAAGACAGAGTTTGAAATAGTTTTTTTTTGCCAGGCTATATGTTATCTGTCTGACCTAACACTTGTTCATCCCTTGAGTTTGGTGCATTCTTTCCTGCTTGAATGATTCATACATCAGCGTTGAGTAACTTAACAAACAAAAAACCTTTCCTCTGAAATTGGTCAGGTGCAAGGACCGGACCAAAAATCAGGTCAGGGATTTGGTGTATATGCAAATACAAAAAATAGATCTAACTGCTTGGGGCTGTCTAACAATGAGGGGCTGTCAGGATATGAGGAGACATGACCTGAGCAATGACAGCAGGCAAAGATCAAAGCGAAACCCTGGAAGAGTCAGACATATGTGAGGGAGAAATGGAGGAACATGCCAAAGGAGGAAAAGGGCCATATTCCCTTTCCTGTTCACTCCAGGGGAATTTTCCCAGTATGATATTCTCTGCTTGGGGTTCTCCTCTGAGGGCAAACAGACATCTATGAGAACACTGGGCCCCATTATCCCAGTTGCCACCCTCCTCATTTTGTTGCCCTCATTTTGTCAGCTTCTCACAACACACACGAAGTATATAATGTAGCAGACAGGTTGATTTCCATATTTCTTAATGACAAATATCAGAGCTTACAGCAGCCATGTGTCATTTCTGGTGTTCAGTCTTGCTGGGCTTATAGAATATTTCAGCTACAGCCTGAAAAATTATGCAGTAGATATTCTGAGGTGCTACACTGACTGAAACATGGCAAAGCATCAGTTGACCTGTTGGATAAATCCGATTCTGCAACTGTAGTGTTTTTCAAAGTGATTATTATCCACTGCCTGGAAGGTTTCTGGTTTGATCCCATCTTCACAATACCAAAACATAGGTTTTGTCAGCATGTTTCAGTGATAAAGTTCAATTCAGTTCAGTTATATTTATATAGCGCCAAATCACAACAACACTTGCCTGTTTGTGCATTGAGTAAAACGCAGCATAAATGTGTATCTGAATAAATGAATGTGACTTACATCATAAAATCACTCAGATGGGTTAAATTCTGATTTAAAAAAACAGAAGAAAACATATTTCTGTTCTCAGTTTAGCCTGATTTTTAAGCTGTTACACTATAAAAGATAACCATAATAACAACCATGACTCTCACCCATTGGCTTTATACTTCACATTTAGCATCTTGGCTGCCACCATGCTCTTTTTAGAGAGCCAAAAAATCATATTTGGACGGAAGGGTGTAATGCTGAAGTTGTCAGCTACACACAAACACATATATTCATTAATAAACCGACTAATAAAATACTACAATTTCACTCACCAAAACTGAAGCATGAACTTCTTGGAAGTTTCTGTACCACACAGCAGTCGTGTTATTTGTCACATAATTAAATAAAAATGCTCCATAAGCCACCAATGTCACAAACATAGCAAAAGGTTTTAATGACTGGAAGTAGTGTTAATGAGGCCCAGCAGCTACAGCTGCCTGTGTCACTACCAGCCTGTTATTTCTGCTGTTAATGTTGGCATTTTAACATGGGAGTCCATGAGGAGTGTGTTTTGGTATTAAAAGCTACAGCTTAATTGGTACCAACTCATATTTAGGTCTTGCCACATTGACATGAGTTAAATCAAGTCGGCAGTCAACTTAAAACCTGTGTATTATACATTTGGAGTGTGTCACACACTTTATGCACTTTAATATAAATTTCAGTATAGACAAGAAATTTATCTGGACAAAAACAAGGCCCAACTTATAAATGGATTTCGTTATAATGATGCTAATAAAATGAATGTCAACAAATAGCCCAGCGATATTTCTTGGGTCATGTTTCCGAAAGCAAGTTTAACAAATCAGTAGACCTCAAATACTTAATTTACCAAGACAAAAAGTAAATAAAGAGCTGAGCCTACATTTTAATCAGTTGTATGAGCTCTATGATGTTTCATTTTAAAAACAAGAGTAATGTACATTAAAGTGATCTAGCTTGTAACTTAACAGGGACAAATGCCAGTAATGGCAACAGCAAATGAGTTTAATTATGGAATTTCATATCCATTAGGAAGTGGAGTGTGAGTGTGAATTAGACAAAGAGCTTAGGCATAGAATAAAAGCACTATATAACTGTGTGTGAATGAGGTTTGTAGTAAATATGAATTCAAACAAAAGTTAGAATGTGAAGTTCATAAGACATGAACTTCACATCATCTCCAACATGATGTCAGTACATGAGGCATTTTTCCATCACTGCAACAGATTACAGCACGAAAAAGATCATTGTTCTCAATCGATATCACAAACCTCAATCAATACCAAAGCTTCAGTCTTCACTCAAACCTCCAGTTTTAGAACCTTTATATCATAAGTAAATGACTAAACCAGGACTCATACAGGTCCTACATAGATCCCCGAGGTCCAGTAAGTGTAACCAGTAAGCCAGCCACAAAAAGGGTAGACAAGCATGTGGATGGTGTCACTCAGAGCTCCAGTGTTCCTCCAGCCGCCTGGCTCTCAAATCCCCCCTGACAACCGTAGCATAAAAGACATATTTCTGCCCTAAGAGGAGAGAGAGGAGATTGTGGAGGAGGTGAAGTGGCAGGGGGCAAAAGCAAAACATCAAGCAAGGAGATGAACCCAGTGGGGGTTGGGTGGGTCTTGCTGCAAGCTGTGCAACTGATCGCTGGAAGTGATTTGGCTAAAAACAACATGTCATTATAGGAGCTTGCAGGGGCAAAGTAAACAGCTCGTATTTTTAGAAGGCCAGGAGAGGACAACGGCTGGGTAGCAGAATTCTCCCGCTTCCACTGAAGAAAGAAGGAATTTGTGAGATGTGGCGTCATCCATCACAGCCTGCTTTATCCATCAGCTGCTCTGTCCTGACAAGGCAACCAGGCCCAACCCATTGACCCCTTCACCAGGCTCAAACTCCAAGCAGCTGGTCAGAAGATGGAGCGTGAAATAAGCCCCCACCCTTCAAACCCACACCCCATAGTAACTGATTTATATGGTGTAGATACAAGCCCTTTATCATTGCTCCTCAACAGTCCCCTGTTGAAGAGGGCAGCCAGGTCCTCTAGGCTTGGCCGTCAGTCCTCACTCTCATCATGGTGTTTTGGGGTTTTTTTGTTTTTTTGACATATCTTTGTTTTTTTATGGCTTGGCCACTCTGATGTTTACCCCTCTAGCTATTAGCACACTGTAATTCATAAACTCACTGATGTCCAATATATGCGTCATTGTAGATGAATATTACATTCACTTTTTACGAGGCTTTTTTTTAATGTCCAGTACCGTGACTGAGTGAGTGGACAGGCCCTGGGGTGACGGAGGGGCTTTTTTATGAGATGTCTGGTGTCATAGCGCCATCTAGTGGTGTGGCATTTAACAGTATTTAACTGTTGGCCCGTTTACTGTTATTCAGTTATGGCCCTGAACTTCCTTTCTAACAGGAGAGCATCAGCACTGATGCTGAATGATAAGATGCAGTTCACAGTCTGAATCTCACTCTCTATCCAGTTGTATGTACCTGTATTTCATTTCATTTAATTTCTGTTTTATTCAAGCTTAAATTAACAACAATAATTACCTCAAGGCACTTCATGTTCTAAGATCAAGACCCTAAAACATTAGAGAGTAAGTTACAGCAATCTGAAATTCTGAATAACCTGAATAATTTGCTTTTAACAGAAAGAAAGCAGGAAGACAGCAAAACCAGGCTCAGTGCAAGCCTTTGTTTTTTTTGTTTTTGTTTTTGTTTTGTTTGTTAAATAAATGCAGTCCAAGGATGTTATAAAAAGTCAAGAGTAAAAAAATCATTATAAGATCATGTTTCTCTCCCATTTTTCACTCTCACAGTGCTGCTTAACCTGAACAAGATATGAGTCGGGGAACGCTATCCTCTGTGCCAGTAATCTGCTACCTTCTGATTACTGACCTAAAAATAGAGTTGAAGAGTTTTTCAGGCTTTCAGATATTTTCATTATTTCCAGGTTCACGTTCAAACATGACACATATTTGATGCAGCCTCAGACTTCTGGACTTCTGAAAGCACCGGCGCTGCAGATTTCCCTCTCTTCTGTCCACTGCTCTGATTAGATTGATTCAACACAGAATGCAAGCTTACCCAAATGTTTTCAAACTTTCTGCCTGCCCTGCTATGACAAGTAGTATCCATTGGATATTTGCATAGAAAATATATAAATGTATAAAACACAGCACATATATCTCAAGACATACTATCTTGCACTTGTTTCTTCAACATAGCTTTTAGTCAGGTAATACTTTCTACCTGTATCAAAGAGTATAACTCTTTTTCCCATCTCCTTTTGTCCTTCAGTGAGTTGGACCATTTTGTCTCTTCAGCTCAAATCCCAGGAGATCGACCAGTCAATATCTACAGCTTCCATCCTGATAAACACTTCTTCTACAGGTATACAACTGCGTCCCAGTGAACCTCCTACACACTGTCATATATACCAGTGCTGTGCTGTCACTGTTTAAACTGCAGCTGTGGGCTGATATCTGCTGTAGGCTGCTTAAGAGTGTGTACTTGTCTTTTCTGAGTTTGTTTTCATTTTTACAACCCCCTCTAAGTACCTCTAACCATAAACTATGAAAATATATGATTTTTGGCTTTTTATTTCTCAGGTTTTAGCAGTCAGAGGGACAAATAATCTTCTTAACTGATTCACATCAACCTTATTTACTCAACCATAGGTTAGGGTTGTTTGTCATTATCAGGGAGACCTCACAGGATTTAGATATTAGGTATTAGTAGAGTTAATCTCTCTCATTCAGGTAATATTTCTGAAGCCAGGAGCCGCCCAGGAAACACATGAAAAAAATCATCCAGCTGAAATAGTTTTTAGGAACACAGAATCCAGAAGAGTTGAAGGTCTATGCCACATTAATAGACATTTATGTGAGTTATGCCAACTCTGAAAATCAATTCTCATTCACTGAATGTTGGCTTTGAATGTTGACTTTGCTCAAGTGTTTGCAGGGGAGGTTTCATATTCAGTTTTTTTGTTTTGTTTTGTTTTTTTTAATAAACTTGCTTCTGGAAGCAATATTCAATATTTAATTTACAAAACACCACTGTAGGCAAAAAATAAACAATGAAAAGAAGGACTAGGATTTGAAACACAAGTCCTGTGTTAAAAAAAAACAATACGTTTTTACTTCAGCGCTCATCTTAAAGCCCATGGTTCGTAATAGAATCCCCATGGATGCTGCTTCACCATTTCCTCCCATTATAAAAGTGAAGCAGTACTTTCACAGAAATGAGCACTGCTGCTTTGATGCTAATTATACGTTAAGTCAAATTTCAAGCAAGTGCCGAGAGTTTCACTTGTTGGCAAGGTGGAGTAAGGGCACCAAAAGAACCCATCCCATTACATTTTGGTGTGGATCCAGACCATCTGCCGTATGGTAGGTTATGCTTTTCCCAGGTTTCTCACATACTTAAAAAACATGTCCTGGTCACTCCCATTGAAAATCTTAGCATCTTCAGTTCTGCCTTTTGTCTTTTTGTGAGTGCCACTGTCTCCAAACATGCATTATATCAGATCTCACCATCATCTTGTAAACCTTCCCTTCAACTTTTGCTGTTGTGCTTCCACAAATCCTCAGACACTCGGCCCTGCCTGCACTCTCCTCTCCCTGTCATCAGTAAGGAGATTTCTTGGCACCCTGATGAAACTTCCATAATTTGCATGACCTTCAACCTTTATTATGAATAACTGTAATGCAAGTATCCCCAAGCTTTGTGTGTTTCCTAATGTTACCCAAGTATGGAGGGGGGAGAAGAAAAAAAACTAAGGGAGAGAGAAGTGTATTTAGTATTTCTACACAGTAAATAAAATTACAACCTGATTTGAGGTTATGTAAGTAGCTGTCTATCCCTTTAATCATCCTGGTACCATTGTTGAAACTCAGTATTAAGTTCCTGGTCCCTGGCTTATGCTAAGTTATTCAGTTGCCTTAAAAAAATAAATTATATACACACACACACACATATATATACATATATATATATATATATGATAGGGATATTTTGCTAAATATCCCTCCCATTTCCATTTTATTTCCTTTGGTGTCATTATATAATTGGGTACAGATTGTAGAGGAAAAGCTGTGTAACCTTTAAATTACTGCACAATTAATTAAATTTGCCTTTGCACAAACTTGATGTCTCACCTGAGCACTGGAAGATATCTTACTTATATGAAGGTAATGCTGTGGTTAACTGCCTTTATTGTTTCATTGTGAACAATCTGTTTTAAATATGATCATATGAAAAATAATACATCGATGTTTTCTTATTTAGCTTGTCCTTGATGTGCCTGGAGTACTGCTGAAATATGACAATATATCAAATACAGGAAATAATACTGTAGTCAAACTGTATTTAGCATTTAATATCTCACAGATGTTAGATCACTTAAAGAATTTTCATATTTCTCAGTGCAGTGTGTGCCTGTGGTTGGTTAAAGATGTTGTGGACAATAAATGATTAAATCATCATGCTGCATTTGATTTACTGGCTGGTAAAAGCATTTATGAATCATTTCCAAAACACAAAAGTTTCACACACAGTTTTGAGGGCAAGTTTGTTTATACACATTTTTTATTATGTGCATTTACACGTTTCTTCTACTGAGCAATATTCAGCCGGTGGACAGTCTATGGTCAATATGCTATACACAGGCACTTTTAGGAATTGACGCACGCACACACACACACACACACGTGTCCCCTGATAAGAGGAAATAAATGAATGGATGGATGGATTTACAGACCAGTCTCTATAGCAACTGGATCCAGTTGTATGTCTGGTGAAATCTAAGGCAACGTGGATGTACTATAGAGGCCCTTTAGGCTGATCCATAGTAGTATGTAGGTGGATTTTTTTTTTTAAAAATCACAATAAGGAGAAATAATGTAAATGATGCATGTGTATATTAAATTATCTATTATAGTTATTTCCCAACAACCTGAAACTTGGAAATACCAAGTAAATACAGGGCCAGTACTTATTGTCAGGGAGATCAGTGTGATTTTTACTGTGACTTTTGCTTCCCACAATAATTAGTTAACAAAACATGCCTTTCAGCTTTTCATGTATTTTGAAACCTTTTTTTTGTTTTGTTTTTTGCTTTCTTGAGACCTGGAACGTACTTTGAAGTACTTTGAGGTACTTTGAGTCAACTTCCATCGTTTAAATGTACTACAGGCTATAAGTAAAATAGACGTGACACATTCAACACAAAAAGGTTCTAACATTTTTCAACATTTTTCCCCCCCCAAAAAAAAAAAAAAAAAAAAAATTAACAAATCAGTGGGCTACATACTGAACTTAGGATCAATACTTTGCTTCTATCCTCTATCGTGCTAGTGTTGACCTGATGCCAATACAAGCATTGGTATCGATACTATCAACATTTGGAACGATCCAGCCACCCCTAGTGCTCATCCTTTGAGGAGCCCGTTACATCACTGTATAAGATAAAGGTCTGTAAATTTCTCTTACTTCACTCACATTTCACAGAATGTATATTTGGTAATAATTTTGATTTGAATTGTGGATAGGGATAAGTGTAAGATAATGGGGAATTTCGTTTTTACCCTACAATTCTGTTTTAGTGTAATATTTATTGTTAAATGGTATTTTCTTGCCTTATTTAATTTTTACATACTGTTCCTTTAATACATGGT
>VVHJ01055486.1:0-14868 GCA_015107715.1 Tylochromis polylepis
GGAACAAGTACAACGTTCTGGAATGGCCATCTCAGTCCCCAGACCTGAATATAATTGAAAATCTGTGGTGTGAGTTAAAGAGAGCTGTCCATGCTCGGAAGCCATCAAACCTGAATGAACTAGAGATGTTTTGTAAAGAGGAATGGTCCAAAATACCTTCAACCACAATCCAGACTCAGAATCCAGAGGCTGTAATTTCTGCAAAAGGCGGATCTACTAAATGTTGATTTCATTTCTTTTTTTGTGGTGCCCAAATTTATGCACCTGCCTGATTTTGTTTAAACAATTATTGCACACTTTCTGTAAATCCAATAAACTTCATTTCACTTCTCAAATATCACTGTGTGTGTCTCCTATATGATATATTTAACTGACATTTTTTATCGTAACAACCAACGATTTATACAGGAAAATAATGACTATTAACAAGGTTGCCCAAACTTTTGCATCCCACTGTGTATGCCTACCAAAGCATCATTAGTTCTGTTATTTAAACCACTGTCCTGGGCATGAACAGAAATATATGGTTTTGTAAGAACTTGTGTTTATATCAGTATATATCAATAAAAACCTGGTTTGGCAAACAGAATTAGTAGAATATAATAATTAGAATAGATTCAGAGTTTTTCCCAAAGGTAGCTGCCTATGCAGAGACCACTCTCACAAGTTTCTGATGCAAACCCAGTTGTTCTATAAGCAGGCCTGAAATATGACAGAAACTGCTAAGTTCAAAAAAAGCTTCAAGGGTTACTCCTAGTAGGCTTTCAGGGGGTAAAGATTTAGAGTAGTGATTACTAAATGCCCCAGTAGGCCCTGAAGAAACTGCAGGCAAACCATGAGATCATTTTATTTAATAAAAAATTGAGTTAGTGTTAATGCCCATATTTGTCCTTTGTAGAGCCTAACCAGTATAGGATTTTAACACCAATACCAACACTTTAAAAATCCAAAATGCTTATCTACCACTATTGCTTTCGTCTTTCAAACACACGAACCATAAACAGACTTCCCTAAAATTTTTACATGTAGTTATTTAGGACTTCTTAAAGATAATAGGACAATTCAGTTTCAAAATGATGTTGTCATAAAATATTAAAAATGTAAAAAGTAACTCAGTTTAAGCAGTCTTAAAACTCTGTGAAAACAGATTTTTTTTTTTTAAACTCCACCAACCAAACAAATGTGCCAAAATATTCAACTATCCCTTTAACTTCCAATAAGAGGCACGATACTGTGCATTATAATAGCAATTATAAACCTCTGACTAGACTGTTAATACAGCGAACCCTTACATGACAGTCAACAACAGGCAGCAGACAGATGCTGGGTTGGGGCTACAGCAGGCAACAAGGTTTCTCTCAGGCAAAGAAAGAGTTTTGGTGCGAGTCAGAGGGTGCAGGCACGGGAGAGGGGGATTTCTGCAATGCAAAAGCGGCTCCTACCACATTTATCTCGCTTTTACTGGCCAGGGTGGGCAGCTCAATGTCTGCACTGGCAGTCTGGGCAGACTCATCTGCCGGAAGGAAACCCCGTCTGTCAATCAAGCTGAAATGGCACAGAAAGATATGAACGTTCAGGTTATGAGGCGAGGATGTTCCTCCATTAATACCGATATCTTCTCATCTTTGTCATGAATGCAGACCGCACATCACAGATTAAGAATTAAGAATTCTTCCCCCCACCATCTCCAACTACTTACTCTCTTGGCTGACTGTCTGGTTTTCCATCTGAGAGTCTTTATCTTGCAATAGTAAGTGACTGAGACAACTAAACTGATGTTACTTACATACGTAAAACTAAATTGCAATTAAACAATGAACTGAAGCTCTGTAATTCAAAAAGAGCCACAATCCAGCTGATGAATTTCTACAGGTTTGTTAGTACCACTATCTCTTTATCAATTGATACGTTTATTTAAAATGATCAGTGATGGCTTCTTTCATAAAGCATGCATGCTTGCAAATGAAATATGCATCATCTTAAAGAGCCTATTAGTAATAAAAATATAAAAACAATATACAAGGATCCTCACAGGCATCTCTCTTTGTTACTTGGACTCCATATTCAAGACTTAATGATGGAAGGAGAAATTCATAAAGAAGACCAACCTCGGAGGAATGGGTGCACAAAGCACAGAACAACAGTTGATAAAGATGTTTTTATGACTGTATGGGTTTGTAACATCTTCTCCACTCTTCCCTGACCAGGAGCCTTTAATCTAAAATATAAAAAATAAAAACAAACCACATATAAAACATATGACATGTTTTTCCCCAAACATTATTTTGGAAACATTATTTCTTGTTTGTCAAAGAATTAACTGGAGGTAGAGTTTGTTCAGTTTGTGAATGCAAAAGTATCTGCAAGATTTCCCTTGCTATTAACAAAATATTATTATTAATATTTGTGTTGTTCTTGCTGTTGTTATTGTTAATTAAAAGTATCCCGAGTATAAAATATACTTCCACACTAACACAAAAACATAATTATATTTACACATTTCTTTAAACTCTCAAACTACATTACAGAGTATATTTTCTTTGATCTAACAAGCATCACAAAATGAACGCAATAACATGATGTCTTCTAACAAAGTGAGTCACAAAAGCAGCTTTGGGTACTCACATCTTCGTTAGTGGTAAGATTGGAAGCAACCAGGTAAGTATGGAAGCCTGAGAGGCCCAAAATGGACCAAACTGAAAAGAAGCATATCACCAACTCCACTGCAGTGAAAGACTGAGTCAAGGAAAGCAAAGTTATCAAAACACGGGCTAAATATGAAAAAACAAAAGACTTGAAAATTGTCCAGTTAGTGGGTTTTTTTGTTTCACTGGCATAATGCAAGAAATATATGACAAGAAAAACATAACAACAGCTAATCAACTAAAACATATCCCCATTTGGGCACTGGCTATTTGCCAAATTGTTATTTAGAACCTGATATCAGCCCAGAAAGTCTCAGTCTGTACTTCCCTACTGATTACAGTCATTTTTGTCTCCTAATATAAAGTGAAGAAAAACACGGTTAAAAACAGTACAAATAAAATCAAATAAAATTAGTCACCTCCTGGTCACGAAAAGAGTCAACATCAAGTAATAAACTCCGGCCTGTACATAAAATCAAAAGTATGAAAAACAAACCATCATTATTTTTTGTGTTGGAGTCCAAATAGTTTTCCCCCATTTACAATTTGGATTCTCAATTGAATGTAAAAAGAATAAGTGATACATGAAACGGCACAGCTATTTTGTAAAAATGTAAAAGATAGCGCTCTGAAGCCAGACTGCTATATATAACCTGACCAATTTTATCAGCCAGTATTTGTTTATCGCAGATGGTGATGGTGTCTATGTATATGTTATCTTATATATACATAAGCAAGCTGACTGATTTTCATCAGACTTCTGTCAGTGACTGTATTTTTTGATCAAAAAAATCTTATTCGGTACAGGATATCTCCCCGGACTCTCCTGAAGAGCAAACACCAGGCCTTTCCCGCCCTGAGCTCCTGAAAGAGAGGAAAGTGAGCAGGATTTCAGGATGACATCAAATTTAATGTGTGGCAAATGACCGCGCTGAACCAAGTATATGGCTCTTATCAGTCATTAAACTGCTCTGCTGTGGTGAACCACGCCTGGCAGTCCAAATGAAACAAAACAAACAAGCAGGTGCTATTTGATGCCAGCTACTTCCCAAGCAATGAAACACCTGCAGATCAGAGCAAAACCACATACTCAGTGCTAGGTGTGTGGTCACACAGCCGAAGATGAATGCCGTCAGGAAGGAGAGCGACACGATGAAGGTGTAGAAAAACCGGTAGTTACGTTTCCCTACGCAGTTCCCAACCCAGGGGCAGTGATGGTCGAATCTCTCTGAAAGACAGTGACCGACTCACATTTTCAAGCAATGTAAAAAAACAAAAAAAAACAAACTCTAGAGCACTGAGCTGTATAGAAGTGCGCTCTCTGCAGCTCTGTGAAGACTCTTTTTATTATTTATGGGCTGTAAATGTCAGTGTTGCTGTGTGTTCACAGCTCACCCACACAGTTGTCACACAGGCTGCAGTGGGAGGTGCGCGGAGGGCGGAACATCTTGCAGGTGAAGCAGTACTTGAGCTTCACCACCTGCTGATTGATGAGGACTTCCTTGGTGCGCGGCGGAGGTCGATAGCTGGTGTTTCCAGTGTTGTCTGCAGAGAAGAACAGCGAAAATAGGGACACAGTGTTGTGCTTTAAATCCACGGTAGGTGTGCAGTTATTGCTGCAGTAAGCATCTGGGTTCCCACTTCCATCAAAGTCATTGCAGCAAACTTACAAGCGACATTCACAAACCACTTTAAAACACGGTAAAAGTCTGAATGGATACCATCACATTATAAGCAAGGCATGCACATCATTAGGACTGCACGCATCTCTGGTCAGTACTTTGAGCTTCTCATTAAAAATCTTTTGAAGACTGCTCTAAAAGATACTTTCAAAACGTTTTCCCTCAATCAGTGCCATAGACTTGAGTCCATCCATCTATTTTCTTCCACTTATCCAGTTTAGGCTGGAGCGCACCCTGGACAGGTGGCCTGGACAGGGCTAGAACACAGAGCCAAACATTCGCACTCATATTCAAACCTACGGCCAATTTAGAATCACAAATAAACCTGACCACTCCCTGTGTCTATGGACAGTTTGAAGAACCTGGAGTACCTGGAGAGACTCCATGCACACAAAACAAGGAAGGATTTATACATTTGCATTTCAAACTTCAATGCCCACACCTTTCATTGACTTTAAATGTGGTGCACAACTAAACTGTGAATCTGTAGCTTTATTTTGCTTTCAGTGCTTGCACTTAAAAGTTGAGAAAGTTCTCCAATGCCAGCGCCATGGCAGCCAATCAAATCTATCCATCACATCATATTATGAAAATATCAAGAAAGTTGTTACTTGTACAATTCAGCATCAAAATGGAGAACATTAGCAACGGGCAGTTAGCGTGACTCATGCTAAGTGATCATTAAAGCTCGGTTAGCTTGCCTTGACTGGTTGTTATTGCTTTGACTATCCCACCAGCAAAGACACCCCAGATGTCAGGCACTCCCACTGTCAAGCAATGAAGCATAGTGTACATATCAATCCTGTTTTAATGTACACAATTCCAACCAATAATAATTTTCTGTCACACTTCACATCCTTGTAAAATCAGGTCTGACCACATCACTGGGTTGTAACAACTTGCACCTTTATCCACTCTTACACAGGGCGAGGGGTAGATTATAGCCCAATAATAGCCTGAGCAGGTGTGCAGCGCATAACAGCAGATGGAAAATGATGTGTCATCCTTCATAAAATGACTAACCTGCAAAAACAGTTTTTTAAAGTTCTCTTTCCCAGTAACTTGGACAATGTGCCTGAGAAGTTGACCAACATGAGAAAAATAATACAAAAAAAAGAAAAAAAATACACGCTATTCTCTTTGTGCAACCTACAGATGATTCCTTATGGGTTTTTTTTTCTTTATTCTTTTACGATAGTCGGTATCATCCATTCCATACCATACTAAACCATGCACTAATTCAAACTAAGAAGCTAGACGAGAGTGCTTTCGAGAATCTTTCCTTAAAGATTGGGGCCCAGATGAATGTTCAACACTTACACCAGAATCTTCATTTCAAAAATAGCTGTTGTACAGTTCAGTTGGATAACATGTGGATCTTACATCACCATTGCCTAAACTCTGGTCATGAGTAGGAGTTTCCAAAGTGCACAGAAAGCCAGGTTTAGACATGCAGGTCATTATAACGATGTAAGTCATATGGAAAGTAAAAATAATATTGGCATGGCATAAAACTGACCGTGAACATAACTGATGGAGAGCTTTGAAGAGGTCTGAGGTGTGAAAAGGACAGATTGGGGAAAATAAATCTGTATAAAATCTAGTGAAAACTTCCAAAATTAGAAGGCAGCACTTTTCAACGTGCCATTTATTATACTGAGTCACAGCAAATTCTACTTAAGTTCTTTTATGTCTTGATGACTTCCACATCATTAAAATGATCTGAACAATGTTAAGTTGTGACTGATCCATTAAAATTTACGTGCATGTGTGATTCCAGAACAAATAATTCGCGACACCAGAACAGCGCTTTCAATCTCTTGAAACTATCAATTGTGTTTTAATCAAAACATTTGGGCTAAAATCAAAGTGAAGGCCACTGACTCTTCAGTAACTTAGAATAAAAGAACCTGTGCTTAAGCAGTACGGTTATATTGGTAAGAGTCCCTGCCCTATACGAAACTTAAGAGCCAAAACACAGTGCAGAAACATCCCAAAGGAGAAAAAATGTGACAACGGCATTTCCTGCACACAGATTTTAAGCCAACCAAGTATATTTGGTGACTAATTTTTCCTTTTTCATATGTGTCTCAGTGAGCACCATCATTACCATCCATGACTGATTTATTAAGAACAATTCTTATCGTTCTTGTTTGACTCAATCTGTATAACAGGGTGCTAGGTTACCAACTAATGATAGCATGCTTGATTAGCGGGCTGCTTCCAAACTGTACGCGTACAACAAACAGACACTTATATCTGCTAAAGAATTGCTAAAGTTTCACTCACCAAAGCCGAAGCACAAACTTCTTAGACAGACTGTACTTCACAAGAAGGTATATTATTTATCAAGCAATCATATGAAACAGCTAGAAAACACACCAAAGGTGGTGAAGGCGCAATGTATCGACTACAGTTCTCTATATCAGGACACACATCAATCAAGGGGGTCATGCCCCTACTACCAGTGTGCTGATAATAACGTACAGTGCTTAAAAAAAATATTAGAAAACCTCACACCACCCAGTGTAAGGTTTATGCCACAGATGCCTCACAGCTGCTTACCAAAATCATCTTTTGTATTTCTGTAATGTTAATCCACCAGTACGTGCATGCTTGTTAATCAAAATAACATGTATAATTTAAAACATAATTTTTGTTATCCATGAATTTTCAAAATCACTTTTTTTATAACAAAAAAAGCAGGAAAAAAAAAACAGTAACGCATGCTATTCTTTTTTGATTAAGAGGCCAAATTAGTTATTTAGTTGAATTCCTGAACAGAAAAAAAATGTTTCAGTGGTTGAATCTAATACTTGATTCATTTCTGACTTCTCTGATTTGGATATAAAAATATGAATAACTTTGTTATTTGCCTAATAAATAATATTATGTTTTTTGTTTTAAACAAGTTTTTGACAAATTTCTAAAATATTAGTGTTTTCTGTTTTTATGACAGGTGGTCTAATAGATTTAATAAGCACTGTATACAAAAATCCATCCACTATGGAGTTATTATGAAGAGGAAACTATCCATAGAGGCCATTTTAAATGGGGATTGGGGTTTTTTGGGGGGAAAACAGTGATGTGACTGACCATCTGTGGAAGTGACAAGCTAACAGTAAATGGCTAATAGCGAACATGTATCTTGCTATCTTAATCGCATGATTCATGTATATGAATCGCATGCTTTGGTTTTTGTTGCGTCCACAGCTATTCTGTCACGTTATCACCTCCTCAGAAACACCTGTGTTTTGTTTTGCGTGCTTTTACAACATTTTTCTATTTGCAGACATTTTCCGGAGTTGCAGTGCATTTGACCTCCCAGTGCCTCCACAGAGTTGGCTTGTTTATGGAGTCTGCCTCCAGTGGCTATTTGAGGAACTGCAGATATTGGGCATTTAAGCCTTTTCAGCCCCAGAGAATGTTTAGCACATAGTACACCCAAGTGCATGTAACCCCACGCCTCCCATAATCCAGCAGTGTTTCCAACAGAATCTCAGTCTGCAGGAAACAATGCTGGACATCAAAGTCAAAAGCCTTGCAAACAACCTCATAGCTACTAGTGCAGCTATTAGACATTACCAATCTGTTTCTCAATGTCTGCAGCCTCGTCTGGTGTTGCTCTAGGCAGGATGCCAGGGTCGGTGAAGCTGGTCTGGAGCAGGGTGATGAGCACAAACACAAAGAGGACTCCTCCAATAACAGGTATGCAGCTGGTCAGGTGTTTGACCAGGAAAGGACAACTGAGAAACAAACACAGGCAGGGGGAATTACCAAGGCACACTGGGAAAAGATCCAAACGATGTTCTGTCACATATAACTGAGCCTACCTTCTTCTTTTTTTTTTTTTAACTCATTGACAGATCTAATTTTAATTAACATTCAACTCTTTTAATTGCCATCAAAATCCCAGGAGACTGAACACATTTTCACTCTACTGTGGCAGAGAGAAGGCTGTTTCTGTTATTAAGCACTACTTCTTAATAATGTGTACTTAACTTCAAATATTAAGAAAAAACATTAAGAATAAACAGAATTGCAACGCACAGGTTAAAACAGATATCCACACAGTGCAGGGTCAAAAAATGCCGGTTTTTTTTTTAGCAATCTGCATCTTTAAATATCACCCTGTTAAGTCCAGCTGCATGTTTGTGAGTCTCTTGCTTTGGTAAAAACAAAAACAAATAAAGGCCTTGTATGAATAAGGACTGGCTCTGCAGTTCAGTGTAGATTTAATACGCCAGACAGGGGTCAGTTCAATAAAATATCATCTTAAAGAGCAGTTTTGTATTATCTGTTGACAACTTTTAGACAATCAGTATTACAAAATCACACAATAAAAGGTGAACTCACTCAAATATAAAAAATAAACCGCTTGTGACGAGGATAAGACCCAGGGTAAGGGGAAGTACCCCACTCTGTCGGGCCACTATGATCCGTCCATCGCAGTAGAAGCGATTCTTTCCGGGGAAAACTTCCCACTTTCTCCTGGGTCTTCTCGGCTGCTTCTTCTTGTCCGTGTCATTCCCATGATGAGGCGGAGGGGTCGGGGTGGGCGTCGGAAGTGCTTGCGGGTCTATTTGTTGATACTCGCAGTTTTTCATGGTTTATAACGGAGTCTGGCCGCTCTGTCCCAGTTCGGACACCCGGTGCATTTGTCCAGCGACCGACAGCATCACCGACTCCCGAGTATTTTGAGGTAGCCGAAAGGAGCGAATGTCGTCTTTCCAAGGAGAAAATAAGCTAATCCCACACCGAGGATATCCAGCTGTAAATAACCATGAGACCCCGTGCTCGAAATTACATATCTGTTTATTCTCATAACTCCTAATTTATTCTTTCTAAAAGTTTATCTCCAAAAAGACACAGCACAATCCAACCTATAACCCAATGACCATCGTTAGCTTCTTAGCTTTCTTATTCATCCTAGCAAGCTCATCCAGCTGCGGAGTTATTTAACAACAGTAAATCCAAAGTGCTGTTACCACTGCTAGCTTGTTAGCTTCCTCGACTCATAGATTATTGCCGGCCTTTATGCAAAGCTCCGGCGGTCCTTTATGAGTAAATTAAATGTAACACAAAAACTTTGTCATTTTTAATGCATATCGCTCTACTAGGAGGAGTCCAGACACATTCGTGACTACCTGCTGTTTAGCTACGTTGCCATAAAACGACCAGTGTGGCCAATGCTGTCAAAGTCAACGCAAAGAAATTTAGTATTTCCGGTTGGTTTTCTTTCTAAATAAACCACAACATTAAATACTATATTTTATATACCGTAATAATAGAAGCCATACGAAATTATTGGTTAAAGATGTACTTTGTTTACTCGCACTGTTGTTACTAAATTGTTCTGTCAAATATATGTAAAAAAATATCACTATACTTTCAACTGGAACATCCGGTAATTCAATAACCAGTGTAGGTGACTTGACGCTGATTCATAATGTATGTACAGTTAAAGCCAATAAGCACCGGAAATGTGTCAAAAAATAAAAGTGTAAGAATTACCTTTTATAATAATAGGTTGGGTATAACTGTGTTATAACTGTTGTTTTTTGATGATTGCCATCCTGGTCATTTTTAAAGACGCCCGGTATGCGCTATTATAGTACAAAAGATACTAAATTACATTGGTAATTTGACGTGCATTTTATTTTGTGAGTCACTTACAACCGGAAGACCAACCTCTAGCTGTAGCTACCTGGTGCGCCACTTCTACCTTGACGCTCAGGTACACAGATTTGGTCGAAAACTTTGTTGAGACTTGGCTTTTGTGAGCGAAATTCATACATGAAACCGTCGAAATGGACTACAATAAATAAATGTTTATCATAAAGTGGAGAATCTAACATTAATTCGGGAGACGGCCGGTGGACGCACCGTGTAAACTGTGAGTAATGTTAGGTGAGAAAGTCCTCTAATGGAGGAAACAGCCGCAATGACAAGTCGCCATGAAAGTGAAAACAGTGTTTGTATTTGAGAGGAAATTCGAACCCATATGTTCCAAAAGTTACCGTCAAATCGAGTCTGTGGTTAAATAAAGACAAAACCGCAAAACAGTAGTTCCGTTTCACTTGTTTGTTAAAAGCTAAGTCATACTGTTGATAAATGTCCAGGTATATCGTCACAACACAGGTTGCCAAACACTACTGAAGAATTGCTTCATTGAAAGTCCATTGTCGTTTTCTAATAAGATTCGTGTAATAAATAAATTAATACAAATGTAAATAATTATAATTTACAATTACATCTTTTTTTAATTCGGCATTCATTCGTCTTTACTCAGGTTGTTTTAAAGACTGTCGAAATAGCCGCACTTAAGATTGTTAAATTAATTTTAATGAAGGCTTTTATTTTAAAAGATGTGGGATTCAAATTTATAACATATGCATAGAGTAGCCTTCATCACTGTTATGTGTTCTTAATGAGTAAAAGAAATAAAATTCTGAAATGAATATAGGTGTGAATCACAGGGGAAGTGTAATCATTGGCTTTTCAATGAGTATTTTGTTATCTCCATGACATCATGTAATGTATTTGATATAAGAACGGGTAATTGTATCTGACTGTGTGTACACATACGCCGTAAAACCTGTTGGGCTGCATTACCTGCCACCTGCGGATATTAGTTTCACGTTTGTTTTGAAGAGAAATGCCCTCAGGTGCTTAGGAGCACACTTGTTTCCTGCTTGACAACGTGGATTTATAAGAAGAATTTTGTTTAGCAGTGCTATTTCAACCCTGTCTCATCATTTAATTGAACCTCAAATGACCTCAATGTTTTTCTCATTTTTGTTCTTGGATTTTCCGATGCAGTCAGTCATGTCTGCTGGCACCACCAGTAGCCTTACGCACGGTTCAGGACGTGGCACAGGCCACAGGCTTGGACCCAACCAGAGCAACAGCCAGGGGTCGTCCTATGAAGAGCGTTGTGTGGACCCAGTTGAAGACAGAGCACGGAACCCAGAGCCAAAAGGAGTCCACAAAGCTGATCTGAAGGATGCTAATGGCAGACAGCATGAGACCATTGGCTTCATTCCTGGCTCAGCTGAGCCATCCACTGCAACCCAAACCTGCAATCCATGCGCTTCTCCAAGAAGCTGTAGGACTTTTATATGTAGCATACTTACTTGCGGCCTGTACAGGGTTTGCCAGAACTCCATCCTCGCTCCATGCCTGGCACCAAAGGAGAGTTCACCAGATGAACCAGAGAGGTTGAGCCTCCAAGCTATGAACTCAAGTGACAACAAAGAAGAATACGCTGCAGAAGAACCCTGGCTGGAGGATCTCCACATTGCTGGAGTCAAAGTGGACAGCCCAATAGAGTATTTAGGTGCTAAAACCAATCTTTCTACTTTGCCATGTGTGCCACCTCCTGGTGTTCAGACACTGCCGAGCCACCAGCCCCTGCACGAGTCTATAAGGATTGATGACTGGGAAGATGTGGAGGAGGATGTGGACTCCCTGATTACTAAGAAGCTGCTGGAGCTTTACTCTGAATATCAGATTGAAGAGTTGGCCCGGTGCACCTCAGACTCGGTGTTCCTGAAAAAGAGCAAGGCCATCAACCAGCTCATCAACTCACTGGCTGAGGAGCATAAAATGGATGAGCAGGAGGCTGAGTGTCGGCTGGTGCGTGGAATCATCCGCATTAGCACTCGGAAGAGTACGAAGAAGAGGCCGCACATCTCCAGGAATGAGAGGACTCTGTCGGACAGCGGAAATGAGACAATGAGGGACAGTGAGTCCTTTTCAGTGAGCAACAACAGTAAGTCCTGACCGACTCCTTTATTACAGAAATATCAGTGTTCCTGCTGGCATCTGGGAAGTGCTTCAGCACCATCAAGTAACAATCCCATTTTTTCTCTGTTTACCTAAGATGACTACAAATCAAATCCCAATATCCAAATATCAGATTTGACCTCCTCTGATAAGTGTGCCAGGGAGATTTGGAGGAACAATGGAGGTAAGAAATCTGCACGATTCAACTTTGTACCTAAAGGAGCTATTCTAATAAAGTCAATTTAAAATTCACCACTGTATAATAGACGATATGAGCCATTCACTGTTACAAAGTAGTCAGAGGATTTACTTAAGTAAAAGTGCTAGTAAATAGAAACTGCAAGTAAAATCCACAACACTGCTGAGAGATATGGCAGTCATGGGCTTACATAACATTCTGAGTGGTTTATTCATTATCAAGACTGATTGTGGATGCTTTAGTCACCATGAGGTGACCGAGATTAGAGGCCTGCTCAGCCTCATCTATGTATTACTTACTATATACATAAGTAAGATGTGGGAGGAGCACAGGATTCAATTCAGGGATTCAAGCTTTCATTTTCTTTACATGTATACTTTCTGTACCTTTTCTATTTTAGAGCCTTTATGGATTAAAAAAATAATGTGCATCAGTGAATGTTACAGTCATACTTCGTCACATTTGTGTGAGCAGTTGTGCAGTTTTATCTCTCAGTCAGTCAGGAACAGACATCTGCTGTTTTGCACCAGTCAAAAAGTAGCTTTTGGAGCAGTTGCATCATTTCTACTGAGTTGCTTCACTCAATTTCAGTGGGCGTGGAGCCCCTGCAGGTGGAGCACTGACAACCAGGTAAACAGTATGAAGTGAAATTAGGTCAGTATTTAAGTAATTTTACAGTTCATTTTGAACCCTTTTTACTGTTAATGATTCATAAAAAGATATTATTGGGGCATGAACGTTTTGTGCCTTCAGAAGCGGGACGTGCCAGAACAGGTTTGAGAACCACTGCTTTACACTAACAGTTCATCTGTGCACTTTATGACTGAATAAAATTTAAAACAAATCTTGCTACCAAACATAAATTACACTGGCAGAGTGGTCGGATTATTTAGATGACCAAATAAAAGCTAACATTGGTGATTTTTGACTAATTGATGTTTTTCATGATCTGGTTTTCACCATTATGTGTTTTTGTCATTAACTGCTAGTTCAGGTAATAGAAAAGATTTGTTTACAAATGGGTTAGCACTAAATTAAGTAATTACGAAGACTAAGGAATTTTTTTTTTTTTTTTGCTAAAAGCATTTAGCAACTGGCTAAAATAAAATTGGCATTTTCTCACACCCTTGTTTCTGTTCATTCTTTTTTTTTCATGGCCTAATTCATCTGTAATTTAATTTATTATCACAAATAAAATAAAATGGAACCATCACTGGGAATTAAAATAGCTAAATAACACATCCTAAATTGTATCAAATTGTGGTAATCGCTATATTCATGGGTTAATGTGAGATTTTACATGTGGAGTACCCTAAGGTCCAGTGTCACAATGAAGCATGGGGGAAATTCACTAGAAAGAAGACGTATAAAAATTTGTTTTGTGAGCTACAATAGATTTGGGTTTTTTGCATACAGGCTGTGCTCATCTGAGCTGTGCTGCTGTAAGCTTTATTGCTCTTTGTAGTGTTAACTGAATTCAGTAAGATAATCGCACAGATGGTCGCTGGTTTAGCTCAGTGCGTTGAGCAGGAGACCACATGCCATACGGCTGAAAGCAGCTGGCCCGGGTTCGAGTCCGACCTTTGGCCCTTTGCTGCATGTCTTCCCCTCTGCTTTCCTGTCCTTTCTTCACTGTGTCTATCAAATAAAAAAAAAATAAAAAAATCACACAGATAAACTTAAAGAGATAAGTAAATTTTCACTTTCCTTGGCGTAACATTGACCATCAAAACCATAGCTTGCCCTGCAACAGTACAACTTGCATTACTGTAAACTTTACCACAACACTGCAAACTAGCCAGTTTAGCCTGCCCTAAACTGTCTATATTTTCATCCAAGCTTATAATAAAAAAAATGTATACTACACCTATACATCATGTATGATCCAATATCTAATTTTAAAACTCCAATATAATTTAGAACCTTACCTGAACATTAAATTTCACATTTATTAGATGTCACTGAGCACTAGTGCTGTGCGATATTACGATATATATCGTGCTACGATATAAAAATGTCTACCATACGATAGAGCACTCTATCGTATATATCGTAATTTTAACGTGTAACATGTTCGTTACGTTGCACGTTAAAATTACACGTACACTAACGTAATTGCAGCATATGCTACTACTTAGCGGTAGCATTTTACGTAACTCGCAAGGTTTACGACACTGACAGAAGAGCATGGACATAAATAACATGGCGGAGATGGAGATTTCCTCCGAAAGTTTAGAGGAGCGCGAGGCCGACAATATAAAGCCCGAGGAGGAACTGGTGCCAAAAAGAGGCTGTCGGGGTTCAATTATCTGGAAGTGGTTCGGGTTTGCAAAGACTGACACCGACCAGGCTATGGTAATATGCAAAACATGCCGCCAGCAAGTAGCAAGTAGGGACTCAAATACATCAAATCTTTTCTACCACTTAAAGACACGACACGTGAATAACAATACATATATATATATATATTTTAAGGAAAAATACTATATCGCAATATATATATCGTTATCGGGATATAAAATTACATATATCGTGATATAAAGTTTTGTCCATA
>VVHJ01055489.1:12921-25852 GCA_015107715.1 Tylochromis polylepis
TTGGGGTGAGAGAAGGAAACAGGATAAAGACATGCTGTGGAGGAGAGAAAGAGATTAATAACAGATATGATTCAATGCAGAGAGGTCTATGAACACATAGTGAGTGAGAAAGGTGACTGGAATGCACATTATTTGCATATTAATAGATTCTTTTCCATTAGTGTCAAGGCACAAATTATCACACAGCACAGTATTTTTATTTATTTATTTTAATTTCAAGTAGTCTATAGAATAAAGCTCTGCAGTGTGGTAAAAAAATAAACCTGGCCAAAGATATGCAGTGGAAACTGTATCTGTGCCTTGCTTCTCCATCTGGTGGGCTCACAAAGCAGCCTCGCGTCCGTGCACTTGCGTAAATCAGCACTGCGTCCCTCTGACGTCACAGGCTGCGTGTCATCTACTACGACACTGCTGTTATTTCCCAGCAGCCCACCGTGCATTTTACAGTTCTGTACGTTTCGCGTCACACTGCCACCACTGCTGCTCAGTTCACCTTGTTGTCTCCTTTCCCTGCGGGGGGGGGAGTCGGAGGGCAAAGAAACAGTGATGGGTGGAGGAAAAGAAAAGCGTACGGTTGGTTTTTGGATGAGAGACAGATTAGAGGGATAAAAAGAAATCAGCCATGTGTGAAAGCACAGTGACATCGCCGGTTACCCCAGGGAGGTTTTACATTGTCGGTTTCCTGACCATTAGGTGAGGTCGTTGGCATGCGACACATTTACATTATGTGTAGTAAGTCACTGGGAGTAGCTGGCTCAGTCTTCACTCCCTGTCTCGTGATTGGCTGTGACTTTCTATATATAGTCTCTTAACGTGAGGGAAATCTTGCGTGCATCTTCCCACCATCAATGCACTTAAGTGCCGTCTCCTCGTCTTGGAGCCATCAAAGCACAATAGTGACTGACTTTGCTCTTCACTTTCAAAGTGTCTGGGGGGGATTCAACGTACACTGACAGCAGCCAATGCTGTGCTGGGCAGCAGCAAGCACAGCAACGCTGCTCCACTTACTCAAAACAGCCACCGAGAGCTCATTCTTATTCCGTCAGTTTCTCGTGCAGATCCCCACAGATGCTGCCTCACTTTGTTGTTATTCATCCATTTCTGTTGACTCTTACTTTCTAGCCTCCCTTAATCTTTAAGTCAGATCAGTCAGTTATGGGATACGTGCAGGTTCATGGGGAGAAAATTACATAGGGCTGAAATTACATCTAGTTTGCCCGACCCAAAGTCACAAGGCTTGTTCTGTCCTGACAGGCAAACTAGTGCGTAAATTCTCACGTAATTTTACAAGTGGCGATCCGGTTAAAGGGATTTTTAAAGGACAGTGCACATTTTCTTCTTTTACTTGCAACAGCAATAACAGTTTTCATCTTGAATTGATGGAAACAAATTGAGGTGAATAAATTATATAGGTTTTATATATACTGTTACAAGTCTCTTCTACATTGCAAATTGTGTAGATTCACTGCTAAAGCTGTGTGAAAGAGCAGGCATATTTTGCTGTATAGTGTATAGCTGTGTATTATATTCACTGTCTATTTTACTTGTGTATGAATTCTGAGTATTAAACAGAACACTGCTTTCTGCTTAACCTCCTATAATTTGCAGTGTTTTGCTACAGTTCATAATAACACCCTCACTCCTCACTGTAGTGAAAAATCAAGCGTCAGTTCTGTAGACAGCAGGTGAGAAACGTGAAGGAGACATTTCAGCCAGTAAGATGCAAGATTATGGAAAACCCAGCAAAACTTTCCTTGCTCATGCCAAACCTGGGGCGGATGGGAAGAGTAATAATCATCAAATTCTCTCTGTGGTGAAAGAATAATTGGCAAAATCCTGCACAGGCAACAAACCTGTGACTGGATCATTATGCACAGCTGTTATTCTGCGCTAATTATTTTTGAGCTGACACACCGACTAGGTTGTAATTAAAAATGAAAAAGAAAAATCTTTTTGATTTTATCCTCTTTTTAAAAAAAAATAACAATAATAATTCTACATAAAACACGGCCTGTCTTTGTTTTTCTCTTGTAATTCGTCAGCTCACTGCATTCGTACATCTGGGAATGCTCAGCAATCACATGCAGTTGCCTATATATAACCCCCCAGGTGTAAAGTAGTTCAGGATGTAATTAGCTGACCTGTTTGATCACCAGCAGTGTCACTACAGCTGTGACTCATGAGCGAATGCACGAACCACATATAAATTACTCCATCTTCTTTTCTTCCACATTTGAAAAACACACTCATCCATTTTATTGGGTTGTTTTGTTTCTGATCCCTTTTAGTCTTTGATCCTGAGGTCTGGCAGGAGAAAGAATTTGTTGTGTGATTAAGAACAGGAAGTTACACACACCTGATAAGCCAGGCATGGGCAGGTACCTGTCACCAGCTGAAGGAGAATTTCATGCCGAGGGGAAATTAATGACAGGAAATGTATCTGGCTGCTGGATTTCTACAGTATGTGCCTGTGTATGTATGTTGCTGTCAGAATATTGAGCTCTTTCACTAGCGAGATCATAAAAGACTTTGCTACGATGACTCATAAAGCACCAATCCTCAGAAAGTCTTACACTGCATAAACTGCTGCCACAGGCTTAGCCTTATAAACCTGCCGGCTCTGTCTGTCACAGATCATCCCTCTGCATCACCCCCCACCACCACCACCAGAGAAAAACATGTCTCACTTTTGGTCACATAATAAGAGATAATTCAGCCCCTCGTAGTCCGCATCACCACAGATGTGATCAGCACAGGAAACACAAACGTGGTGGTGTACAGTGTTATTCCTGCTCCAGGAAAGATTTCATCGACTGACCTTAGCTTTCATGATTTCTTCAGTCACGCATCGTGACATTCCCTGAAAGCATTTTTCCTCCCTCAGTCCATCCTCTGAGGGCTGTGTCTGGCCTCTTTGTGTCAGACTGCTGCCCCCTCAAGGCGCCCGGTCATATCACAGATTGGTCCCGATGGTGGCAGAGCTGGAAATGTTAGAGCGAGGGGACGGGAGTTATTTCTGTATTTATACCTCATGCCATGTCTGAGGCTATAAATGCAAACACTTGCAGCTTGTTGGCCACCCGTACTTATTTTATCTCTATCAGCAGACATAATGAGACATGATGGTGAATTTCCTCAACACTAAACCTGAACTTTAAAAGCAGGAGCTAACCAGAAGCCTTTTTATTCTCAGCAGACTTCAAGGCTTTTACATGCTCTAAACTGTCCACGGGTATGAGTTTACCTGAAGGACTCCGATCTAACCCACAAAATGTTTTCCTTCACCTTTAGCTAATTTGTTTCTTCTTTTTTTTCCCTTGAAAAACACTTTGCCCCTAGAAATATTACAAATATGAACAGGAATAAATGCATTGTATCCTGCAGCTGATCAAAAGTAAACTTTGCGTAATTCTAAGGCCTCTCGAGCAAAGAAAAAATAAACAGGTTTTTATATTTAAGTTATATTGCTGTTTGGCTGCAGTCCCTGGAATACCAGATTCATTTCACTGATGATCACTGAAACTGATATTGCACACATCGTTGACGCCATGTTTTATGTCTTCAGGGTGACCACTTGTATTTAGATTTCATGTCATTGCCTCCTGAGGAGGGTCAGAGGGCTGGATCTGTTTAGCATGGGCTAGCAAAGAAATCAAAATGTTTGAAGAGCTTATATCCACATACAGAATGCTCCAGCTGCTGAGATTAGCAGAACACAGTCATCTACTGAAGCAGATGCGGAACAAGATGAAAAAAGGATGACCGTGTCCCCCACTGCTGACAAATTTTCCTCTTTCGTCATTATCTCATATTAGCAATAAGAATGCAATCTCAATTATTAATCAGAGTCAAAATAAAAACAAAATCAAATGACGAATCTTCATTTTAAGCTTACCTTATGAGAAATCTTTTATTACCTGTGTCTGTGCTTTGCTCAGGGCTTTTTACACATTTTTCAGATTTAGTAACGTCATCACTGAGAATCACAGAAATGTCTTTGACCTCTTGCATTTGCAGCATTTCACCTTTTCATGATTTGCCGGCCTGATAATGAATTTTTTTTTGTTTGTTTGTTTGTTTTGCAGAGAGTGAGCGAGAAGGTCGGAGGAGCAGAGGGAACAAAGCTTGATGATGACTTCACTGAAATGGAAAAGGCACGACTGCACTCACATGTTCACATTATCACCTTGTTGTGCGTTGGTCCTTTCCAGAAATCATTGCTGTGTTAGTGGATTTTCAAAACTTTGTTGGACTAACACGGACCATTTAAAGAGAACGTTGGTCAAGAATCCACTGATTTAGTTTTCGTACACTGACGTTATTGCAAAAACTCTAAAGTTGTGGAGACATGTTTCACACATATTTGCACCAACCCTGAATTTAAACTAAAAAGCTGCAAGAGAAGTGCGTTTGAAAATGTCTAATAGTTTGTTTATCTCAAACTCTTTTGGGATGTTGCACCCACTTTACAGCTTCATGTAAAAGACGGCTCCATGTTACACCTGGATATGAGCACGGATGTGTGTTAGTACTTGTGCGGTGATATGGTCTGTCTGATATCCTCGTGTAATAATGTTGTTACAGTTTGTTTCACTTCTTACCTGGTTTTTTTTTCTTTACCTTGTGTATCTGTCCCCTTCCACGTTGTGGTGTACAGAGGGTGGACACCACAACTCGAGCGGTGATGGACATCATCACAAAGACCACTGAGTATCTGCAGCCAAACCCAGGTAACATGCTGGTTAATCCACAAACTTCAGCATTGGTTTTTGGTGTTGCTGGCTGACCTTTACCTCAGTTACCACTGTTCCAGTGTTATTTAATTCACTAATGGTTAATCCAAAATGTTTATTAGCCTTAATTACTTCTTGTATTTTGCAACAAAACCCGCATTAATCTGCAAATTAAACGTCCTGTAAACAATAAACTCATTTTAGTCATTTTAATTAGATTTTAGGCTTGTGGCTCATGACTGCACATTTAATTCCTTCAAACATGAATCCCAGAAGCAGGATTTCATTAGTTTTCTGTCTCTTTAGCCACAAGAGCAAAGATGAGCATGATGAACTCTATGTCACGCATCCGGGGCCAAGAGAAGGGGCCGGGATATACTCAGACTGAGGTCATCCTGGGGGAGGCCATGCAGAAGTTTGGCAGGGACCTCGGAGAGGAGTCGAACTTTGGTGAGCCACAGCGCATTAAAAGCTCATCACAGAAAGTCTGACAAACCCTTTTCTTACAGACTTTGCAAGAACAAAGCAGCACGATTTTTATTCAATCAAGGACGCAGCAAAAAATATCATGAAAAATGTATGAGTCTGTTTTCCAGCCAAGATGCACAGCAGGCTGCCTTTTTTCACGACTGAAGATATTAAGATGTTTTTCAAAGAGAAGCACCTGTTTTGAAAATCTGCTGTAGGCTCTAATGAGAGAGTTACACTTAAAATGGCCCTTTTTAAATATGATCACCTTGTTTTTCTGCATCATACGCTGAAATCAAAATGCGTGTTCACGTGTTACGTGGCAACTAAATACAAAATGTCTGTTGTTTTTGTAGGTCTTGCTCTGATTGATGTTGGAGAAGCCATGCGTGAGCTTGGAGAGGTTAAGGATGCTCTGGACATGGAGGTGAAGCAGAACTTTATTGATCCTCTGCAGAACCTCCACGAAAAAGATCTCAGGGAGATCCAGGTACTCTGACGCTGAGGCACGGTGGGTGGGGCTAATGAAAGTCAGGAATTCATATCACCTGTCTGGTTTTTCTTGTTTCAGCACCACCTGAAGAAATTGGAAGGTCGACGTCTGGACTTTGATTATAAGAAGAAACGTCAGGGCAAAGTGACGGATGATGAAATCAAACAAGCGCTTGAAAAATTCGATGACTCCAAGGAGATTGCTGAGCAGAGCATGTTCCACCTGTTGGAGAGTGATGTAAGTAGTATGCACTTCCCCAATTCATCAGCACACCTGAGATATTTAAACGTTTGAACCTCTGAACGTGTCCAACAGTGAATACTGGTCAGATTTTAGATTTTACATGGTGGGCTTCACATTAAGTCCTCAATCATTTTGGCCTAGGAGAAAATACAAATGATTCCTGAAAGATGAGATTTTTATTTTTTTTTTAATTTTACAGATTCATACAAATCCATTAAATTTTCTATGAAACTTTGGTGATAAAGGTTTAAAGTAGAAACTCATCAGCCTGTTGTATAGATATGTAGTAAATTTTGTGTTTCTTCTGTGTGCATCAACAGATTGAACAGGTGAGCCAGCTGGCCGCGTTGGTTCACGCTCAGGTGGAGTATCACACCCGAGCTGCCGAGATCCTCTCACAGCTGACCAGTAAGATCGATGAACGGTCAGTACTGACATTTCACTTTCCCGCAATAATGCAGTAAAAGCCAGAGAAACAGAATCTGGTTAATGTAATCCCGTTATTTGTGCTCTGAGGGATTCTTTGGTTTTTTTCTAGGATAAAGGATACTTCCAACAAACCAAGGAAAGAGTTTGTCCCAAAACCGCGCACGTCTATGGACTTCTCCATCAATTTGAGCCAAAATGGAGGTGTCCACAGTGCTCGCTCTCCAGGTGAGAACTAGAATACAAACTCACTGTTCAGGAACATGCCCAGAAACTAGTCCCGGTACTATATGCATACTTTCATCTCGATTTTGAGAATCTCGTCTAATTTTGTATTCAAGGATAGTTTCTGGGCTACTTTCTAAAATTATTTTATGTTTTTCCCTTCATTTAACCCTCTCTGTTTTTCGTTTTCACTGTAAATTCTCAAATAAAAACCAACACTAATACAGATTAAACAGATTAACAGATAAAACCTTACTCATACCTTCCACTGATTTATATTTGTCTTTGGTCAAATTTTAGGCCACTTACAATCATGTGGAAAACAGAGTTTTCACAGGACAGCAGTATCATTATCAAAAAAACCATATACAGTACACCTCATGATTCAACAGCTCGTCGACCCACCTTTAGTCACAGCTCTCTTAAGGTCCCACAACAGCATTTCAGTCAGGTTCAGGTCTGGACTTTGACTGGGCCATTGCAACACCATGCTGCCATGTTTTTTTTTCTTTCTTTTGGAAACCCTTACAAGCAAGCCAGACTTCAGTCCAGTCTTTAGTTGTTCAGTTTTAATTGTATTGTCATGAACCTTAACATTTAACATGCTAACTGGGGCCTGCAGAGTCTGAGATGTAACTCTTGGGTTTTTTGCAGTTTCTCTGACCATCGGCGTGAATTTTCTGGGATGTCCACTCCTGGAACGATTGTGGCATTGTGTCAATACACACCCGAATGCTTCAGATCAGCAAACTGCCAGAACTTCTGCTTTTATAGTGGTGGTGGTCACACTTGGTGATGATCAGTTAAGGAAGTACATTTGATTAGCAGCATCTGACTGCTTCTTACCCTCTTAATTCCTATGGAAGCAGTATGTCTGCACTGTAGCTCTGCACAGAGTCCTGTGCAAACATTCTTTTTCACATGCTGCAGTCAGGTCTGATTGTAGACCCTTAAATATACTTGGCAGCATCCCTCTGCATTGGCACCCACCTGCCCTTTCACATGCATGTGTGGAAAGCCTGGGGTGTGTGCAGAGCAAATGTCTCTGCCCTTTCGTGTGCATACATGGAAATTCAAAGGGGGGAGAGCAACAGCGGGCCTTCGTCCCCAGGGTACAGATCAGACCAGACATCAGTGTCAAGAAATATGAAACTGATAAGTCAGACAGGAACTGTTCTTGGATTGTGGGCAGAGCTTGACTTTATCACCTGCTTGCAATAACGCTCTGCTCGATATATTTCACAATAAAAGCCTTCCGGAGAAGAATACATCTTCTTCGCCCCCATTTAAGCTATTTGTTATGAAATATAATATATGCAGGATTCTGCTTTAACAGCAAAGACGCACAGTACCAAAATCAAAGAATGCATAAAAAAGGAGTAGATCTGCTATCAAGATAAATGCAAATATTCACAAAAGCACAAATAGTTCCATTTTTTTTAAAACTATTTAAACCAGCTGTTCAAACAGCAGAAGAGCAATGTGATTTTTTCCTTTTAAATAGCAGCAACAAATAAAGGCAGTAAAATATATTTGAGAATTTACAGTGCATCTTTTGGTTTCCTAATTTTATCTTTCCCCCCACCGTTTATTTACAGTTTTTAGCATGAACTGAACAGAATATTCATCAATCCAGAACAAATAAACCCAACTCTGCACTCTTCTCTTTCCCATTATGATTTTTTTTTTTTAATTCTTGTAGGTTCGAGGTCTCCAGGTGAGCCAGGTTAAACTTGTGCTTTTTTTCTACCTTTGTGTGCTCATCACTTCATCATTACCCGTCTTCATTTACACTGGAAACTCAAAACTACTACTTCTTATTTCCTGCACTCCTTCCTTATGTTGTTACCCTTTTCCGCCTTTGCAGCAAGGTCTCCAGGTGAGACAACAGTGAATCCAGGAGAGATACCACAGTATCTCTTCTTCCTTTTTGTTTTGTTATACATCTTTTTTTGTTAATTAATATTTTTTGTGTGTGTGAGAAACTTGTCAGTTTTAAGTGGATGAAACAAACAGCAGAAAATCACGTGCCGTCCACTTGCCTAACAAAGATTTCTCAACAATGACTTAAAGAACCGCATCGACGGACGAGCATTCGCTGTTTCTGTTTCGTTCTTTTGTAAATTTTCTGACTTACTTTACCCCCCACTGTTTCTTTGTCTGTCTGCTTCTCTCATAGCCTGTATATAAAAGATGGACACTGTTTTAGGGTTTTATACTTGCAATTTTTTTCCCTCTAATGGCCAGCAGGGGGCAACTCTTCAGTTTGCTAAAAGAAGCCCAGTTTTGTAGAAATCTATTTCTCACTTTAACCATTTTTCTAATGGCTTTGGAGTCACAACCTTTAGTTTAAAGTCACTAGCACGGTATACTGCAATCGTGTGCTGGTTCTCTTGCTTGTTCTGTTTTTCAAAACACAGATGTTGCAAACACAGGGGTTATGTCCATCTTTTGTATACAGTCTATGTCCTTCCCACCTCTTTTCAAATTGTTGTTTTTCTTCCTGCTCTCTTGTCTACTGACTCGCCATCGCTGTGCTCACTGTAATTCCATCCGTTCATCATTTCTTCATCTGAAGATATGAGTGATAAAATTCTCATCACACACCCTTCTTTTTTTCCTTTCTCCTTTGCAGCAAGATCTCCAGGTGAGCAAGAGTGACTTGGGAAGGGATGCCACATCTCGCTATCACTCTTATTTTTATCCTTCCATAAATTGACTTTTGAATAAGTGTATTTTTGTCTTTTTATTTATTTTTTTTGTTTTTGTTTTTTTTGTTTGCAGTGCTAACCCCCTTTTGTTCTCTTTTCTTGAGCTATTTCTTTTTCTTTAAAGAGTAATCTGACGTTTTTGGAAATGTTCTTGATCAAGTATTTGCTCAGCATAAGAACATAGGATACCCCTGTCTGGAGACTAAATATGAAGCTATAGCCAACCAACTCACAGATCAGTGTACCAGCTCATCTGGCTTTGTCCAGGTTAACAAATTTCACCTGCTGACACATGTAAACCTCAATAATATTCTTTTAAGAGAGTTAACATTAACTTTGTGGAGGTGCTTGTAAACTGCTCAGGGCCAGGTGACAGATTAAATAATAACACCTTCAACAAATGATGTATACCATGTTAATTTGTGAAATTTAAAACTGCTGGTAATCAAGTTTTAGACAGGACCAAGCTAGATAATGTTAGTCTAGTTCAGGTCAAAAAGGTCTTAAGGAAACGCACCGAATCTTTAACACAGTTGGGGCAAATAACCAGAAATATATTTGACAATATAAGCCATATATTTTGTAGTTCAAAGACTCAAACAGTCACAGATGGTCTGGTTTCTGAAGTCGTGTTTACCCCATCACTGTCTTGGTTGCAAAAAATGGATGTGACAAAGAAGCACAGGTCTGACTGTGAATGTGTAACCACTGGTTAACAAGTTCTTAACCAGTGAGCGTGTAGTTTCATACTGAAGATAATCCTGCATCTGACCATGTGACCCATAACGAGTGAAAGTGCCAATAAATTCATCAGGAAAGTGTTTACAGAGGTCAAGCCAGAAACCTGTTTTCCCATAAACCTCAATAGGGCCAGAAGTCTTTTTGCAACCACAGCTATCGCCATCTGGTGGCCTTGCCATAGTATGCAGGTAGAAAGGACTTGTGCATTGGCTTCATTCTTCCAACCCATCCGTGGGCCAACTATCTTCTTTTAATGTGCTGTTGTCAAATTGTAGTGAGCTCATTACTGCCCCCCTGAGGTTGGAGGCTCAAGGGTGTATAACACTCACCTGCACGGGGAAACGATGAGCCAGTTACACGGTCAAAAACAGACGTTAAGAAATGTCACACAGGTTATAGCACAACAACTCTGAACGCTACGCCAAAAAGAGAATACATAAGGACATTTCCTAAAATACTGAACTGCTCTTTGAAACACTAACTATATTCGTGGCTACTGATGCTTTGTGTCTCTTTTGCTTTGTCTCCTGCTCTCTTTCCCTCTTTTAGCCAGGTCTCCAGGTGAGCCTTTCACAAGCTTTTCTTGTGGTTGTTCTGCTTGTAATCAATGTGTGGAGTCTGATCTCCTTCTCCTGCCTCTCCTAACTCTCCTTTTATTTGTTTATATCTCCGACCCGCTCTCTTCTTCTTCTCCAGCCCCCATGGACCAGCCCTGCTGTCGTGCGCTGTACGATTTTGACCCTGAGAACGAAGGTGAGCTAGGCTTCAAGGAGGGCGATATCATCACCCTTACCAATAAGATCGATGACAACTGGTACGAGGGAATGCTGCATGGCAGCTCGGGCTTCTTTCCCATCAACTACGTGGATATCCTGGTGCCACTACCCCACTAGGATGTCTCGACTACCAGCAGTGTCCGAAGCTGCGACATGATAAATCCTGGCCTCCAGTTCCTCCTCCAAGTACTCCCAGTAACCTTTTCCTAAACATTCCTACTTATCCACCTGCACTCCGCTTTAAAGGAGTCAAAATGGCAACGAAACAATAACCAATGAAGATGTGAGCGAGACTGATGATAACTTAAAGGAAGCACTCTTAAAGAAAGTAAGGGGATAAAAAACAGAACAGCATTTATAGTCTTGCTTCCCCCTTATCCCACGAGTCACCTTCAGGCTTCCGTAGTCATTTTATCCATTTCCGTCCCGGCTTTTGTCTCGCTTTAAGTTGACTGTGAGTTCGTCACAAGCTTCTCAGAGCAGGCTTGCAAAATCACATTCTGTATCTCTGTGTTTCGTGGAAACCTTTGAAGTAGATAGAAACTTTTTCCCCCCTCAAACTACCACTACAAAATAATCAGTCCACATGCTTCATGTTTAAGACTGTAGTTCGAGCATGTTTTCAACGGGTTTCATGTTTTTAAAAAAAATGTTTAACTGAATATTTTTGATTTCATTTTTCCTTTTTTTTGACAGTTGTTGCCTCTCTTGACAGTTCTGGGTGAAACTATGTTGCTGTGATGTCCTAAAAAAAAATCAATTTAAATGAGTTTAGACAAAAGTCAACAGAGTCATCGAGTAAAACAGTATTTTAATAGGGTTTTTTTGTGCATGTGTTGTAACATATTGGTCATATGTTATACCAAAGTTACTTGTAAAACCTGAATAAAAATGGAACTCCAGCAGGAAGGTATCAGACAGTCTGTTTGATGGGAACAGGTTTAAGCTTGCAACCTCAAGTTCTTTGGTATTCTATTAGGAGGTGAAGCTTTATTTAGTATGTGACACATACCCGAGCCAGTGATTAGTGAAGTGATGACATGATTTTCTAAAAACAACAAGTCGTGAAGTTTAAACTGTTTTGAAGTGATGTAAAGAAAAACTCTGGTGCATAAGTCTCAGTCCTCCGACATGTATTTTATCAGCAGTGTGAAACATGGTCGATGTGTTGTGATATAATGACGTATAAATCTTAACACCTGAGGAAACCATATAATTCTGCAGCTGAAGGCGTAGCTCTTGTTGCTGCATCCCTTACTAGTCCAAGTAGTGTTCTGTAGTTTAGCTTTCTGTAAGCCACTGATGATACTAGGCGGGAGCGTTTTAAGGAAGAAGTCCAACGAGAGCTCGTTCCTTTTTTTTGGTCTTGGTGGAAATTTTATATATCGGTTAAAATTATGCAAACATAAATAGCTTTTTCTTCACGGTTATACAACTGTATAAAGCCTAGCCCTCTCTCCCCTTTTCCGTGTCATGCCCGAGCTTAGAAAAACTAGGTGTTGTTGTAGATGTCTGATTTTTTTCCAACCTGCGATATGCTCTTATGCAGTATTATGTGAGATTGTTTCCCCATCTTGTAGTGATCTACTGATAGCCAAGAACTCAAATCGACCCAGTCGGGAGCTGCAGTGCACGTTTTATCACTGAGGTTTTCTTTTCTGCAGAATAGTCTGTGCAGCAGCACTGACTGTTTTCATTTATTTATTTATTTATTTTCACCCATCTTGTAGAAATGTTGTGCGTGTATTTCGGGGGTGGGCGGCTTATTTGGGTTTGCATACTCTTCAAGTTATGCACAGGGATGGGGCTGCAGAGGACCTCTGATGCTGAGGTATTTAAGATCTACTGTCTCTGACAGTGTTCAACGTTAAAACAAACACGGATGTCTCTTCGATCAAAGGACCAATTCACTATGTTCAGCAAAAGAAAACCTATAAGAATGTTTAACGTAGTCTTATAAGACATACTATGCTTATGACAGTGGACCTTTCACACGTTTCTCATACAAAATGTTTGCTTGATTTATATTTATTTATTTTAATCTATGCTTGTATGAGAAACATGCACGGGGGGGGGGGGGGGGATTTTTTTAAAAAAAAAAAAACTGAATAAAAG
>VVHJ01055490.1:0-14246 GCA_015107715.1 Tylochromis polylepis
CGACCAATCAATTCTGATAAAAGGACTAGGTGTTACAATCCCTGATAATGCATTGCTTCAAATGGATATCAAATGGCTACCATGAGGAAAGGCAGCCCGAGATCTCCACCAGCAGGACACCTCGCCAGCAGCGTTTCGCGAAAATGTTCTTCCCAGAACTAACCCAGCAAACACTGTTTTGTTGTCCTTATTTGGATGTTCCAAAATTAAAAGCTGTGCTGATTTTCTAACCATCTGCTGTACCTTTTGCCCTTTTGGCCTTTTACACATCTGTGACCTGGGTCTGATGGTTCAAAGTCCATAAACATTTTCTATCAAGTCAGATTTTTTCCCCATGCCAATAATGAGATAACAGAAATAATAGAAATACACAAAAAAAATAGACAAATGTGTGTATATTTGCTGTTTCAGATGACAGCAACTGACACAAATCATAAACCTTCTGAATTAATACTTCAGTTCACCCACCCATGAATGACAAACACCACATGTTTTGCTGTCACCTGTTAAGCTGCAGAGGGACCATTACCTCACAGTTTGTTGTGTATACAGCATATTCTTCAAAATCAAGAATAACATCAGTGTCTGTATCAAGAGGCTTTGCTCTTGTGGGAAAAGTTAGATTTTAGTTTGTGTGTCTCTCATTTATTACCAGCCTCAGCCACCATGTCACTGCAACGTGTCTGGTGATATTTACACCATTAATAAACATTGTGTTGACATTTAAGGCCTTATTTGTTGGCTTTGTTTCATCAGTCACTGACTTCACATGCTCAGGATGCTCATCCTTCAATGCAGGTTGCACTCTTCATACAACATTTTTTTAACGTTAAGCTGTTTTAATGTAAAGTTATGGACGAACGTTGTTTTTATATAAGAGATTCTGAAACTCCCAGAATACTGCTGACACTGTATTCATTAAGCAAGTACTTTATATGATGTACATGATGTACATTTATATTATTGCTCACTAGAGACATCAGTAACCACTTTAATGTGGAGCATTTGGCTTAGACTTTATTTCTGAGCTAACATAGTTAGAAGGTGATGAAATCTCTTATTGTTTTGAAGAAGCAATTAGGAAAATATAAGGCTATAAAGGGTTTTTCTCTTCTTATTCTTACCTTGTAGAGCAATAGATTCTCCACCAAGTTCTTCTCTTCAAAAGGCAGAGGTCATTCCATCTGAAGGGTATGTTGGTGCTGAATGTAAATTAAATTGTGCAAAGCCTGAGCAAATATTTACTGCTTCTCTGCAAATCCACGTAGTTCAAACTTAATCTCAGTTAAATCTGAAATTTAAACCAAATACTCAGTGTTTTCTTTATCTGTTTTAGGAAATCAGCTAATCAGGCAAGTGCTGAAAATATTCCTGCTGCGAAAGACAATCGGCCTGGAGGCTCAACAGTGAAGACAAAGTTGGTACACTAGACTGTAACTGGAAGTGTTAAATTTAAAGATGCTGAGTGTTTGTTATTTTGCTTACAGATCTCTTTTTTTTTTTCAAAGTTGGGAAGAAGTAACACTCTCTTTTACAGGCCTCAAGCCCCCACAAAAACACCTATTCAAAATCTGAATGCACAGTCAGAAAAGACATTTACTGATGCAACTGCAGAAAACACGGAACAACATGCTGATGCACCAGCTGACACCTGTCACAATGAGGCTAAGGCCTCCTCAGATGCTGATGTGAAAAATCCCCCTGCAGAAATCTCTGCTGTGGAAGGCACAGTGAGAGAGAGTAGCGAGAGTAAAAGCACCGCTGGAGTCCCCAGAGAATCTGTAATCAAAAGAGAACCGTCGAATACAACTAATTTAGAGCATGCAGGAGTAAACATGTATGGACCACCTGCTTTGGCAACATCAGGAAAAGAAGCTTCTCTCCAAGGTGGTGTGGAAACACCCGCTGTAAGTGATGCAACACCAAAAGAAGAAGCTGCTCTACAAAACAACACCATATCAGTCATTGACATTCTGCCTGCACCATCTAGTCAACCCGATGCTGACACTGCCAAGGGTGTAGAGTTTAAAGTCAAGTCTGCACCACCCTCTGAGCCAGTTTTTAAGAGCGGAACTGAAGAGGTGGTTGAGCGCGAGGATGATAGCACTGTTGTTGAACAAAGTTTTGATCCAACACCTGAGACCGCAGCAGACTGTGCCAAAGAGTTGAACATTGAAGATGCCCTTGATCAAGTAGCTGCTTCAGATGCAGATGGTGTTTGGGATAACACCGTACACACAGCTACTAGACTGACTGATGCATTAGATGTGGAGATGACCGAGGCTGAAGCTGTTCCTAAACCTGTGGAAGATCCAAGGCAACCCCACTCTGAGGAGTTCAAACCGAACCAAAAGTGTGATGATAGCCATACGTGAGTGTTTTTATTTTAAAAAATAAAGGAACAGTAGAGCATTCAGTGTTGTTCTCATTACACGTGCATATTTTTATTTGAGCACTAAAATGATTCTTATTGTTTGTGACTGTTTTTGTAGTTCTGACGTGTCTCAAAAGCCTGCAGAGGATGTAAAGTCAACAGAAACCCTGAATAAGTCAGTGTAAGTTTCTCACTCATACTATACATAGTCATACTACACTCAAAATCTATCCCCAAAATGTTGACATTAAGTAATTTGATTACATGTAAATTTTCCAAGTGGTTTAGTTACATACATTCAATGTAAAACGGCAAATTTAACTGACTCTGGTCAAGTGAAATTTTCATGATCGGTATACATTCAGTTTATACCAAGCATATCTTCCTTAATTGATTAAGTATTTGAATAAATTAACTTTTGATTTCATATATTTCAGTTACATTTTACCCAGAATTACTGCTTCATGTTTATGAGGGCCAAGAATCTTTTTTGAGTGTACATATGTAAAAACCAATAAGGTTAATAACCTTTGCTTTGTTTTTTAACCATCAGTGATGGCAAATCTCCTTGTTACTTCTGTAACCAAATCATTAATGGAAATGTCAAGCTCATATTCAGTGAGCCTTCAATGAAATGCCACCCAGAGTGTTTAAAGGTATGTTATGTCTTCTTTTGTAAAAATGCTGTATGTCTGTGCTTTTATGATATCCTTACACTATCTCTCTTGTACATAAAATTAACACTGAGTGTGCTTTTGCAGTGCGGGGTTTGTGCTAGGGCCCTTGGAGATATGCTGACCCCCATGTTCTTGAAGGACCAAGTGATCCAGTGTGGAGGGTGTTTTTCAGAAGCTGTTAAGAAATGATGCCTATTTGGGACAAATATGTTTCCAGAAAATACTCCAAGCATACCTAGATTAATGTGCTGTCCATTATTTCCCATAATTTCCCTATCCACTTCTTCTTCTTTCTTTCTTTCTTTCTTTTTTTGGTAACAACTGTATCCAGTAAAAGGGCAGGATATTGTTATGATTAATGATTGTGCAATGAAAAGGATAAATGAAAAATACAGCAAAAAAAATACCGGCAGTGCAACTGTATATGGCTAAAATAAAATTCCACTCATCAGATTTAAATGTTTTAATGAGCCTTAATTTCAAATAACCACACACAAGTCTAAGTAGCAGGGCTACATGCTAAACACCTGGAGACAAGTTACTGAAGCATCAACCCCTCTGCAACCTAAAACAGCTTGTATTAAGCACTGAGCTGAACATATCCATGAGAATAGACATTTTTATCCCACCTACCATGGTAGCATTTAAACAAAAGAGAAAAAAAGAGAGTGTATGAGTATGACTAAAAAGCATATTTATTGTAAGTGAAAGCTCAATGGGACAATTTGGTTCATTCAGCCTCACTTGTTTTAGTTCATGCAGTTTTGAAAGTTGATAATAGAGAAGCCACAAAATCATACTGAGAGCCAATTTGGGTGTCAGTAACCACTGAATACTGTGCATGCAGTTATGACTTGCGAGGCAAGCTGTCATTGCTCTTAATTATTCATGAAACATCATAAATCACAATGAGCACCAACAAAGCCTCACACAAAGGATAAAGTGAGAGATACAACCAGCAATGGGAAAATGAACAACAAAGCCAAGAGAATCATCTTGAAAGGAGGATCTGATGCACAGGCCAGAGCTCATTGCTGGAGGTAAATTATCTTCATCTCTCTGTCTGTTGTTGATACATAATAGTGATGAGAAATGTTTTCTGTTATTGGAAAGGTCTAAAGAATAGCAGGTAATCCAGGTTTGGAGGTTGCTGTTTCCCAGAGGATGAATGTAGGCTGACTGTCCATCTCGTAGTCGGACAATGGGGTTAACAGAGAAAACTGACGTGCTGCACTTAGCGAATGCCTTTTCTGCCCAGGAACCGCAGAACTGCGTAGTTGTAGGTGGTGGCAACCAGATACAGGAACTAGAGTGAGTGGAAGAATTGAAGAAATGAATAAAATAATCAGCTTCTACACATATACTGGTACTGTAAGCAGGTTTTTTTTGCAAGCAGACAATGAATATTCATTTGTCTCCAAGAGGAGAAGTGATCATTATAACATTATGATTCTTCCAAGATAGAAAGCAAACTTTAAATGTCATCTCTGACTGTATGTAGTCCCGAACATAGTTTTGGTTTAGAGTAATCCACATGTTGAAAATTAATTTATTTCTGCTCAATACAAACAAGATGACTGGAATTTTTTGGTGTGAAGATCATAGCATTGAAAACTGACATTGACAATGTGTCCCTGCTCCTCCAAATAATTCACATACTTTGCTGGGTACAATGTTAATCAGAAGCAGTTCCACTCACAACACATATGTATTCAAAGTGATATTTAAATTAGTAAAAGGGGCACTGTTTCTGGAAAGAGATATCACGATCATCGCAAACTCGTTTTCAAGTGCCTAGATTGAGAAAAACCGTTTATCGGATGTACCCGTGATGGTGTTTTTCCTGCCTCGTCGATAATATGATATAACATATATATCATATTAATGTTTGTCCAGGATCAGCATTAAAACTGACCAATCATGTTGTTGTGATGTCGTAGCATTGCACTCTGGGGGGGATAAGAAAAAAAACATGCCCTTGTTCAATGCAACCCTCTTCTGGAATAAATGGTAAGCATTTCAAGGGTTTTCTTTATTAATTAATGCAATAAAATAAATATATTATCAAGTTAGGCTTGCTGCTAGCCAGATTTAGGTTACTCGTGTTGGTTTGGTAATAATAGTTTTTAAAGCAGTAGCTAACTTCTTGGCCTGTGCTAACTGAATTCTCAGACAACATCACTGGTCAGTTGCAATATTAATCCTGGACAAGCATTATTATGATGATGTAGGAACAACACCGACACAGCAGAGTGGTGTAAGTTTTAAATTTAAATTTGAATCAGCCGTTTAAATGGCGTTAGCTTAAGTGTCCTAGAAATAATGCAAAAAATAGCTCACCAGTGCTAACAGAGTGATCCCAGCACCAGCAAATGCAGCTATGTACAAGTCATATGTGACATAGAACTGGAAGACACAATAAGAAAAGGTTAGCTTGATATACATGCAGGGCGTTTAATCAAACTCTTGTGTGTTACTGTGAGCTCTCTCATATGCACTTGGTCTTGCTAATAATTTTAAACAGATTTTATGTTGATTTTGAACAGTGATTTTAATGTGATGATGCCAAAATGCTATATCGAACTGTGTAAAGACAAATACTCATCTACTCACTTCACTGGTTTTGCAGATAGCTGCTAAGGTCATCCCACAAGACTTGCCTGGCATTGCATTCCAAGGAAGCAGACCTTAAATGGAGACATAACATAAGTGAGATACCTCTTACTGTGGCTGAATTATGATGAGATTTGATGATCCGTGTATCCTCTGGCTTGCCCAAAGCATGTCAGGGAAACTATAGTGAAGAAATGACCATAAAGGTGTAGTTCTCGTCATTATTTCATAACTAATATAGCCATCAGTCTAGCAGCCACTACACGGTGATTAATTGCTTTCAAGGGCACATTAACATTCCCATCAGGGAGACCATGTGGTCTGTAGTTACACGAGCAACGCACCATACTGCCTGGCATCCATGCAGATCCAGCCATGCTGATTAATGCTGGGGGTTGTTTCAGACAGGATGTTGATGGTGTGGCAGGTCTGCTCCATATTGAACAAGAAGAAGACTGGGATAGCACTGAAGGCAAACACCGCCAGCCAGATGAAGGCCAAGATGTATGTCACTATGATGAACTGTTGTAGCAAAAAAGTGCAGCACACAAGGTCACAGAATCGCAACACAGATGCTAATAGATACTTTCCATGTGATAAATGTGGTGTCATTAAATCAGTAATGAACCATAATTCATGTGGAAATTACAGAAACAAAGAGCATTTATTAGACTCAAAACAAGCCAGAATTCAGCATCTCAAAGATGATGACACGCCACATTTCCCCTCCCTTTTCATCTCCTCGCACTCTCCTCCCCCACCCATGTGCTCACCGTCAGGCTGAGGCAGCGGCCGCACTGGGTACTCCTGAATTCGCCGAAGGTCTGCTTGACAGCACTTGTTGTGTAGAAGCCCTCAGCCAGCAGCAGGATACCATAGAGGAAGAAAAATGAAGCCAGACCATAGATCACGTACTGGAAGTATTTGATACTGTAACAGTCACAGAGAGAAGTCAGTCAATCAGTTAAAACAAAGCAATGCCAGAGACTTAAAAAAAAAACACAATTGAGAGAGGTTACTGAAACATCACTCACAAAGAGGCCATGACCACATAGTCCTGAACGTTGCGGGCAAAGTAAGTCTCAACGAGGACTTCGGTCTGGGTCAGCGCTTCGTGCCCGCAGCCACAAAATAATGCCATGCCAGCATAGCACAGCAAGGTGGCCACCAGGGATGGGTAGGGCACTGCCCCAATGCACCGGATACAGCAATCATAGCAACCTGAGGGGGCATAATATATCAGCACACAGGCGGCAAACACCGCACATATAACCACACAGCACATCTATGCCACAGTGAGGGACTCTTTCACCCAGTGGGGGAGCTATGAAAAAGGCCTCACTTTGTCTGCAAATCCATGAACATACACCAAAACCCCACCAACAGGCAAGAAAGCAACAGAAAAAGACAAAGAAAAGAAATTAGATAGCAGTGACAAACAAGAGTTCAAGCAGCGACTCCCAATAAAGCGTCCAAACAAAAGCAGCCACCACTGACTTTATAGCAATCTCACGCACTTCTTCCAGAGTAAGCTGAGCTGTTGAAGCGGGTAGCAAACATCCAGAGTGTTAATAAATGCATTGCCAGAAATGGGATAGAGGAAAGCACCTAAGGCTTTGCAAAGCCAAGGCTGCCTGACCGGAAACATTTGCTGCTTCTGATGCTGTACTCCACAATAAGAAAGATTCCAGTGCCAACAAGTGTTGTACAGAGCTCTCTACAAGGTATTGCTACTGTAAAATAAGTCTCTCAGCGCTGACTTCATCCAGTATGTGAAAGCTCCTCTGCTTGTGCCAACACCTCACAGCTCTGCTCTTACTAAATCTGGTCCAGCCCTCTTTGTCCAGTGGTCACAGGCGTCACCAGGCAATTGAGGGATGGTGGTGAAATGCTGGCTTCAGGGGGCCCAAAGAAAGAGCATCTCTTTGTGGCAGCAGATACAACATCCATTGTATCTGCCATGATTGGGAATGAACAAAGGCCAGTGATGTCAAACAAAGACCATGGTGCTACAATACACACACATACTGCAGTAAGTAATGGCAGAGGGGTCACCAGGACCGTCTCTCCACCACTGGCAATGTCACTACTCAGGCCCTCCTCCCGCCACAGCTGGCTGAGACTGGTACCATGGCACTGAGTGTCAATGCCGGTGGGGGCCGGGTTCAAGTGTTCAAAGAGTGGGTGGAAGCATAATGAAGGAGAGGGGCAATTTGAATATCTTCACAACAACAATAACAAGACCAACTCAAAATTAGTTGGGCCTAAACGTGCCCATACGTGTCTATTTCTGCATGAATCTTTTGCAAGATCTTTTGGTTTCAGTTGGAAGGAAGAGAAACTCTGAGTTTAGCAAACTGTTACTAAAATATAAATAGTAACAGCAGGAAGACTGTTAGTCCCAAAAATGATAGCGCCTACGGACGCCCACGCTTAAGCTGTGCCCGGCTGCAGCAGTGGTTGTATTGATAGAGTGATAAACGCCACAGAAGCCTCAGTTTGAATTTCAGTGCAATTACTGAAATCTCCAAAGCTGTTTTTAAAAAAACCCCAAACAAACATTGCAGAATTTCACTCAGAGGCTATTTGCAAGTGAGAACATGTTTAGCAGAAGTTGTTTGCTTGCACAATTCTCTTGGAAGTGTGACAAAATATGCCCGTGACACATGTGGGAGTATTTGACCTCTTTCACATGAGTGACCTGGCATGGCCTTGGCATGATGAGAGTTGCTGCCCAGCTCTGTCATGCCTCTCTGATTCCACTCTAGTTTAAGGCTGAAAGAGGTTAGAGCAGGTGACAAGAAGGTAAATAATCCTGGCTCCATGCACATGTTTTTCTTTTCGGTCTTCTGAAATCACCATCATATGTTAACCTGTATCGTGTGTTAGAGACAGGGGGCAAAAAGGGAATTAGTGGTAAATCAACAAATGGGTCTAGAAATGCGTTTGATAAATTAAAACAAAGGATTAATTTGCAGTAATTCTTCCCTCAGACTTGATATCAAATGATGAAAAATGCATTAAAGGCAGCATTAGTATTGGTTATTGAAATAGACTTTTTAAAAAAAAAAATAAATCTCATCAATAACAAATGATAAGAACCATTAGAAATTCCATGCACTCACCCATGTCCAGAAAGAAGTGTCAGGTTATTGAAGTTTTGCTGGGTGGCTTTGTGACTGTGATATGAGGATATGAGAAGTTATTCGCCGCCACCCCTATATGAATCTAACTCGCGCTTTTGTCTCATCAACAATAGATAGACCACATCTCCCCGAGTCACATCTTAAAGTCACAAAGACCCATTTCAGCTGCCAGTCATTATTTAAGGAGCCACGGGGAACAGAGAGTGGGCCAAATATCCTAATGTGAACTTTCATCTTGGTATCTTCTTCCTTTTACAGTATTTTCACTTCTTTTCTTCACCTGATTCTATCACAACATATGTGGGTAATTTAATAAACATGTCAGTTTTTACATGCACACTTTACACTTTTAAGCACATGTGTTGTAAATTTGGGGCTTAGATGGAGTGTTTTCTTTTAACTTAATGTGTTCATAAAATAACAACTCAGCTATCCCGTGATTTATTTATTTATTTATTTTTACACGTTTTTACCTCCTTACAGTTTTGTGCTCATAATTCATGTATTTATTGCACAGACCCCATGTCAGACATCAGCACCACAGGTAACAGGTCTGGTGGCTTCCAAGTCCATTTGTGCAGAACACATAAAGATAAGAAGCACGCACAGACAGAAGAGGGAGATAAATCTAAACCCCAGTGACTGACATTGATGAAGTTGACTAACAAGGGTGACATTGACGGTTGGGTCCAGCTGCTGTCCTCCTTCCCTCCCTCCCTCATGTTTGACCCAGTTGATGTCAAAGCTGGGTTCACTACAAAGGCGCCAGTGTGGAGCAGGAGAAAACACCATGCTTTTTTTTTTTGAGAGAGAAAGTCCTCACCCTCCTTTCATTTGCCGTTTAAAGCACACACTGCACAAGTAGATGTAATCAGATATCATCATCAAAAGACACAAATTATCACACTATTATATTGCATTTAATTACCAGGAATTAAAAAGGGAATGCTTTAATTATTTTGGAGAAACAGCACTTTATATTATTATGCAGTTATCTAGATGTATTATTTATTGGGACTGGTACAGATGCAGTGCAATTTTACCAACATACCGGGTCCTGTCAAAAAAACTGGAGGGACTGCTGAAAAAACCCCCACTTCTCCTCAGACAGTTCTTTCAAAATATAATCGGCTTCTGGATGCTGAAATTGTTTGGTTTAACTTTCCATTCTGTAGCCTTTCTCAAAGCAATTACAGATCAAGTGATTTGTTTAGAAAGGATTCATGACACTGGCTCTGATACACTTAAAGTGCAGGGAAGTGACGCCTTTGAAGTCTCTAAGAAGACATATGAGAGAATGTGAAAGAGAGACAGACAAGAAGCATTAATTAACCTCTGTACTGCATATGAGTGTGTACAATGGCTGTCAGCTTTGCTTAATGTTGACAATCAAACGATGGGGATTAGGTAGGGGGACTGGATTTAGATGCTTGCTGTCTTGGGTGGCATGAAAAGAGACTTTATTAATAAACTGCATTCCACAAAGCTGATGCAGATGGTGGCTGGTGATGTTATCATAGATCATGTGATAAATTATTTGGTAGCAGTTAATAAGTCTGTGTAACAGCCTCTGGTTAATGCATGAACTGATTTTTTAAACAAACATATTACTGCCCAAGCTTTCAACTAACATGCAAATGTTATAAAGGCTATTTTGCATAATCACATAGGAAATTGTACCTATATTATTATCGGTCCCACTCTGCAGAGTATGTTAAAATAATGCAATGTAGGCCTATGAGACAGTGTAAGTGATATGACACTTTTATAATTGCCGTATGGCAGATACACTTGCCAGTATTTACACACTGAACGTGGCAATATGCATGTTTATACAGGGGGAGTGCAGAAGTGCCCTGTAAAAGTATTTACATCATCTCTTATCCCCATTATCATAATGTGTGTTGTGTTATCTTATGAAAAAAAACCTGAACAAACAGCTCTCAAACAAACAAACAAGCACTTGGAGGACAAAAACAAGTGAGGCTCAGTCGGGAGTGACTTCAGTGCCAAAGGCCTCCTGTGGTGAGGGCTTAAATTATTTATTTTCCCAGATGCCGAAGCAAGGATGGACTAAGCTTCCCTCCATGTTTGTTTGATTGTCTTTAGTGATCTCAGACTCTCTCAGCTGGGTATTTGGGATATGAAACCAGCCACTGTGTTTTAACATGATTAAAAGATGAAGCCTAAAACAACAGCGGTAGTAGGAACACCTAGGAAACATGAGGACTGTAAGGAATGTGTTGGTGGTTTTTCTAGAGGTGTGTACCAAGCAAGGAAGATGAAAAGATGAGATCTGGCTAATTTAAATATTCTCAATGCAGCACATGCTGAACAAAAGTGCCAATTCATCAGTACAGTGTCTTATAACTACTTGCTGCATAGCCATAGTGTCTGATAGCTAATGCTAGATACAATCATAATCTGTATATAAATGATGGATGTAGCTCTGATCTTTTATACGGTGTACAATGTGTTACACTCAAGATAACTTCTGTGCATTAGTGCAATAGCTCTCTGCTCTCCAGTATGGTGTCTTTTGTGTTATTTGTGGCATTGCTGTTCATGCTCTGCAAAGATATGCACTTATATAGATGTCAGGAGTTAATAAACTGTGTCCTGTGGCTATCATGTTGGAGATCTAGTGAGTTCACAACATCCCAGTGGATATAATGAGACCTCCAGGCTCACCATAGTTTGTTCTTGGGTCTGCTAAGCAATGAAGGTACCATGAAGAGAGGAAGGCAGAAGCAGGGCTGCCAGGCGGATCTATACACAAAGTCACATGGGTGTATTCAAACATCAGAGATGCATACAGCACGGTGACCCTTCCACAGTTAGGTCTGTCAGACCATCTTTGACTACTCCTTATCCTAGCATACAGCCCCCAGGAAAAAACAAAGCCACACATATTGTTCATTAAAACCTCACCAGAGGGCTCTATCACTGAGCTACAGGACTGCTTTGCACACAGTAAATGGGGCATTTTTGAAATATACACAAACTGTGGTGCGTCTCCACCTGTGTTATTAAGCACATCAGCATTTTTTTCTAACAAGAAACCCTGGATAACTAAGTAAGTCCAGTCTCTCTTGAGGACTGAATGATCTAGCCGTCATGTCCGTTTGGAGACGAGACTGAAAAGTGTCATCAATCAGGCCAAACAGGACTGTAAGAGGAAAATTGAGGTCCTCTTTACTGACAGTAAACTCAGGCAGGCTTGGCAGGGCATACATCACTAATGACAAGGACAGCAATCTCAAACTCACCAACATGAACACTTCACTGGTAGAGGAGCTAAGCTGCTTCTTTGCCGACTTTGAGGTTAAAAGACCCAGTTTGGGCCCTCCATCTACACCTACTACCAGCACCCACCCAATCACTGTACAGGAGTGGGATGTGAACCTCATGTTGGTCAACCCAAGGAAGGCTGCGGAAGGCTTTCAGCTCAGACTAGGTACCCAGCAAAGTGCTCAAGGCGTGTCCTGTCCAGACCTCAGCAGTCTTCACTACTACATCTTTAACCCTTGCTCAAACCATTATGAAGTCATCTGTCATCATTCCAGTTCCAAGGAAAGCTTCTGCAGACTCCCTCACTGACTACAAACAGACCTGTTCCCCTAACATTCACAATCCTGAAGTGCTTTCAGGACTCATTTCAGGGGCAGATGACTCTGTCTACAGGGCTGAGGTCCACCAACTGGTCATGTGGTGTTCAGCAAACAATTTTGCAAAAGAAAACAAAAGAAATCATAGACATCATGAAGAGCAGGGGCTCGCTTGGTCATCAGTGGAGACTCTATTGAGAGGGTCCGTGATTTTAAATTTCTTGGGACCTTTATTTTCAACAATCTCACCAGGCCTCCCCACACTGCAGCACATTAAAAAGGCTATCCAAAGGGTAATAAACAGAGTACAAAAGATCACTGGTTGTACCCTCCCCTCCATGGAAGAGACTGCAAGAGAGAGATACCTCTCAAGAGCCTTCAGGATCACTAAAGAAACCTCTCACTATGGGCACTTGCTGTTTGACCTGCTGCCCTCTGGTATATGCTACCTGTCCATCAAAACACCATCAGTTTTTGTCCATGTGCAATCTTTGTTCTAAATCAAACATTATTATAAGGCACTTAAAAAAAATTGGACTAATTCATATCCATAAATATTTATTATCTTCTGCTGAAAGGGTTTGGTTCACTGTATAAAAACTTTGCTGTTTTCTTGTGTGAATGTTTTTGTTGGCAGAAATATCACCTTAATTTCTTGTATTATATATTGCATTGACAATAAAAGCCATTCTGATTCTGATTCATAGACTGGACATAGATGGACTTAAACACCATGACATGGTTTGTGTCTCCACTGTGGTGTATTGACACCGGAGAGATCCTTCTTTCAGAGGACCTCTTCTTTTTAAGAAGCTCTCCTTTCTCCTTTAATTAGTCATAAATTTTTTTTGGCTCTTTTCCGCAGTGTTTCTCTTGTCCTGTCTCCCCTCACCCCCAACCGTTCACAGCAGATGGCCGTCCCTCCCTGAGGCTGGTTCTGCCAGAGGTTTCTTCCTGTTAAGAGGGAGTTTTTCCTTCCCACTGACACTAAGTGTTTGCTCATAAGTGGATTGTCTGATTTTTGTATTATTGCAGCACCTTTACCTTACAATATAAAACGCACTGAGACAACTGTTTTTGTGATTTGGCACTATATAAATAAAATGGAATTCAATTGAACAGACACTTGGAATGCAAAACGGAGCAAAATGGACATAATGTTTTATTCAATTAGAGTCAAAACAAGTGAGTGAGCCCAGAAACTCAGTAGGAGTTATTACATATGTCAAAGCCAAGGGCTGTTTTCTCATAGACCTCTATAGGGCTGGAAGTGTTTTCACAGCCACAAGTATTGCCCCCAGTGGCTATTAGAAAGATTGTAGTTTTAGGGGATATCTGTGTTGCTTTCACTTTTCAGACCCAGAAGCTAGGCCAGTCCATTAGACTATGTATTACACTCAGAAAAGGTCACCAACATAGCATATATAAGCTACTGACCTAGTAATGCTTTAGCTATAAAGTCCTTAAGGTTACAAATTGGACAAGGATTAATGTAAATAAATTTATTCATTTTTGAGAACAAATCAACATACACTCAACAAAAATATAAACGCAACACCTTTGTTTCTGCTCCGATTTTCCATGAGATGGACTTAAAGATCTAAAATTCATTCCAGATACACAATATTACCATTTCTCTCAAACATTGTTCACAAATCAGTCTAAATGTGTGATAGTGAGCACTTCTGCTTTGCTAAGATAATCCATCCCACCTCACAGGTGTGCCACATCAAGATGCTGATCTGACATCATGAGTAGTGCACAGGTGTACCTTATACTGCCCACAATAAAAGGCCACCCTGGAATGTGCAGTTTTGTCTCACAGCAA
>VVHJ01055498.1:0-14973 GCA_015107715.1 Tylochromis polylepis
CCTCCCCCCCCCCCCCCCCCCCCCGGTAGTGAGCAGGTGGCTCCGGTGACGCTGAGCGGGGATGACAAACGGGACGCGACAACGGGAGTGCAGAGGAGCCTCCGAGCTCTGCCCCCGTCTCTCTTATTTTCTACCCATCTGTTGAGCATGCATCGTGAGCGCTCTCCACCTCAAAATCAAACTCCGCATTTCCTACCATCGGATCCTCTTTAATTTATGGAGTGTAGCACACGTGTCAGCGGCGATCTCGATTATTTTGTTTCCCCAAGTCGCCATCTGTGCGCCGTGTTAAACAATTTCCTCTTTTGTTTTGTTTTTACTTTTTGCGCCACTGAGCCGAGACAAACTCTTGCAGCCGGTGGGTGAACTGGTGCAGGCTACTTAACAGGGACACTGATTCATGTCTCTTTGGTTCTTGGCATCATTTAGAATCTGGATTAACAGGTCAGACATAGCCAGCAGTATCTCTGTCTTTCTGCTATGGGAGCTTGGTAATCATGTAATGGATTTGTTGGTGCGGGGAATCACTCTAAAATTTTACAGTATGGCTGAAGAACCCTACTAAAAGGGATCCTGGCTCTTCATTTGGAGAACCGTGTGTCCTGCTGCTCTGCTTCCATCCTGTAAGTAGAGAGCAGTAAATAAGTACAAACTAGCCTCTTGTTTTAAAGTCAGCGCTTGTTTTACTGCTACAATTGGTTATGGTTGATGTTGTCACTAATGGCAGTAGCAGGACTGCTTTTAACCCAGATGAGCAACTCACAAATCATGGTTGATGCCCATCTTTTTTTTTTTAAACCCTGCTGGTTAGAGGACAGAGGGAGGATAGCAAATAAAGCTGTGGCTAACTCTGATCATCATTTTCAACCAAACCTTCTAAACCTGCTTATAGTTATTAAACTTGTTCTTTTTTTCCACAATGAGCACCCAATGAGTAGTTTCCAGGAGACCTAATGTATGGTAACCTGGATTAAGTGAATAAATGGCTGATAGAAGATGCTCACAACAGTCCCAGCCTCTGAAGCTGAATGTATATATATATATATATATATGTGTGTGTGTGTGTGTGTGTGTCATACCTTGCACCAATCTCCAATTTAACATTTTTCATTGGTAGGTCTATTTTTCAGTACTTTCGGTGGAAACTATAAAACAAGATATTCTTTGGATTATCCAGAGGGATTAAACTTCTGGAAGCAGATGTTGCTGTTTTCATTGTAATCTTTGCATTAGTGTGAGCACAACAACAATAAGAACAATGACCCCCCCAAAAAAAGAAAAAAAAAATCCATTAAAATGAGCTTCCAGCTCTCCGGGCTGGGAGGAGGCATAACTTTATTCTGCTCAAATAAAAGTAAAGCTAACCCACTTACCACAGTGGTGAGTGATACAATACATTCAGAGAGCAGCAGAAATAAGACTGAGAAATGGTTATTTAGAGTAAATGACTGAGGTATATATTGAACTTTAAAGTTATATTCTATCATAGTATCTTAGTTTCTTTGGAATCAAAACATATTCTTTACATGAGCAGAACTTTTGTGATCATTTAGATTTCAGTGTGTAATTTATCATACCAGTGCGTGAGCAACATCATTCTTGCATCTTAAATATTGAGTTTAGTTATGGAAGTTATGCAATAGCCATGATGTGCAGTGTATGCAATGTGCAGAACCTTTTCATGACTGCGTTCATGACGCTGGTTCACCATCTCTTTGAGTGCAGAACTGGCATCTCCTTGTGTTTTCTAAGTTTTTGAGTTGTGTTGCTCCACAAGCAGCATCTCCACTCAGAGTTTCTCCATCCATTGCCAGACTGGTCAAGGCCGCTGCCCATAACAATCTCCAGAGTATCCTCTAGCTCTTTCAGGAAGAGCCTCCTTATGCAGAGCATCATCCAGGCTGGATTTTTTCATTCGTGCTCGGATCCGAAATGAGATCAAGTGTTCCATTCACAACAGCAGAGCAGCATGCTTGCAAATTTTAGCTCAAGCAAGGTGTAAATTGGTTCCCGGGAGGACAGAGGTGGGAAATCTGAGAAATAATCACTTGTTGCGAGATTAAGAGTGTGGCTATAGAAGACTTCTCGCTCGAATAAGAAATGTAAATAATATAAAGCCTTATAGTTATTATTATTAGTGAGAAATCGTTAGTTTTACATCCTTGGTAATTGCTCATGGTGGGTGCCTTTAAAGCCTTATGGTCAACCAGCAGAGAAGAAGAACCGCTCTTTATTGCAAAATAAAGTTATTAAACGGCCAATTTTGACCAAAGCGCGACAGGGAGGTTAAGCAGAACAGAGAAACGAGACGGCGAGTAATTACCGCGCCGTCACTGAATGATCAACCCAGCAGCTGCTGGAAAGGCAACACAAATGACAGCGCAACACATATCAGCTGAAGACGTATGAAAACCACCCAGCTCTGTGGCAGTTTTATAAGACCTGCAAATGTGATACTAATAACATCTTCAATATCCACCCACATGTCATGCACTAACGCTGGCAGCACTAAATCCACCCCCCTACCTCACCCCAACCCACCTGCCCCCCCTTATTTTCTCACACGCACGCACAGACACTGCACACTGTAACCTCTCTCTCACCTATCTGTCTCCGCGTTTCACGTCTCACTTTTGCTCCAGTGACTTGGATGGGCAAGCGTTCAAGAGCATACATCAAAACACGCACACACATGCACACACATGCACACACACACACACACACACACACACACAGTATGAAAAGTGATGGTGGCATGTCAAGCTGTGTGTGTGCATACATGCATGCTGTTTAAATAGTGCATATGGACTGGGGGGCACACGACAGCTTGATCTTTCCTGGATCACTGCACCCTGGCTGAGCCATTGTTCCTCTGACACCCCCCTTACATACACAAACACACGTTCCCTTCCCTTCGCCGGCCTTTCCCTAACGAGCTTCCTGTTCTGTTCCCCTCCTTCCACCTTTCCTCCTTATGTTCTAGCCCCATCCATCCATTGTACCTTTTCTCTAATTGAAATACTACCGGGGTCCTTCTTACCTCTCTGGATCTGTACAGTTAGGCTGGGCTTGATAGAAGAGGACAACTGCGCCCAGCTTCAAAATTCTATAGCAGTGCGGTCATCTCAGCCTGTTAAGTAACACACCAACATCCAGGCTGAAGACCTTTTAAAATTGTGCCATGTAGAAACCGCTGTCAGCTCCCTGCAAATCAGTCATCATCAGCTCAGGCCACTGCTCAAAACGGGAGAAAGGGCTAATGAGGAGAAAAAAACAAGAAATAATCATAAAATGTATAGAATGGGCTCAAGAGTCAGTCAGAGAGATAACCAGAGTAAGCTGCTCAGGACGAAGTGGGGGGGGATGAAGCAGTCTGCATCCACTTTCTTTCCCTCCTTGTTCCTCTCCTCCACGTCACACATTGTACACTCCTACTTCAAATGCTCTGCCATGCTCCATTTGGAGTCACAGATGCCTCTGTCACTGGGGCAGCATTCGTTTGGCGCGGCCCCCGGGTGACTGTGTCAATATTTGTAGTGAGTGCCATTTTGGTTTGGGGCACCTCTATAAGCATGACTGGGCTTGGGCAAGGCTAAAGCTAAACGAAAATCAACAGGAAGCCAAAAAAGAAAAGAAAAAAAAACAGGCCCTATAGACTCACTACGTACAATTAATTAAGCCTTTTGGCAAGAAAAGCTAAAGGATGGGCCTCCTTGGGAACAGATAGGTAGGTTTGGGTTGGGGTGGGGTGTAAAAAACAAAACAAATTAATTGCCTTGAATCACTGAGATAATTCACATCTCTGATTAATATTGATCGCACAAGGGATAAGAAACTGCCACAATACGACCGCAGAGAACAGTTAATTTGCCGAGATTCTGTGTTAATAACTCTTTGTGCAAAGATGAAAAAGGAATCTTTGCAGGGCAATGGCTGTGCAATTTGAGGTTCTTACTTGGTGCTCATTAAGCTGTGTGTTTGTGACTAACTGCTTCCCAACAGTAATATTTGCCTTTTTATGTAATGTTTTTTTCATAATGTGTGGCCCTTGGGATGGAGAAAGAGCAAGAGCTGGCAGATCGTATTGATTCAGAGCATCTAAAGCTGCAGTTTTATAGCGCTTTACAGGAGGGCCCGCAAGGATTTCCTTAAGTTCATGATTGCTTTTACTCAGCATCATACATCACAAATCTCTTTTTTTTCCCATCCAGGACCCACCTCTGCAACCCTGTTACAGCCCTCCTTTTGTCTCCCTCTCCTTGTCTTTGGAACATTACCATGCACACATTTCAAAACACCTTCTTTAACCTTTTACTTACCTGTATTATGTAATGTGAAATGTCCAAGTTACCATTTTTCAAAGAAACGCACACACTCACACACAAAGTGGCTGCCCTTTGCAGCTCACACACACAGAGGAGGTCTAGTTCCACTGCGTACCTCAGCGTTCAGAGGGCGCAGGACCTCTGCCTCAGCACATTGGCCTCATCATCAGCAGAGTGGCCCCACTGTTGCACCCATCGCCCCCTCCGTTCCTGCTCAATACAGGGGAGGATACTTCATGGTTGCAGGCCAACAAGTAGAAAGCTCTGCTCTGCCAGAGCAGAAGAAAGGAGCCTTTGCACCATGGTATTGTGGGATCTGATGTGTTAATGTGTGTCCAGTGTCGCCTGTGCAGACTTGGAAGATATACGGTGACTCCCATACCCAGGTGATTTTGGTTTTACAAGCTAGGTTGGAAACTATGTGGAATTCTAGTGATACGGTTAATTTATTAGATGAACTCTACGTACTTGGTAAATGGTTTGGTTCTTATATAGCGCTTTTCTACTCTAACCAAGCACTCAAAGCCCTTTATACAACATACCTCACTCATCCATTCATACAAGCACTTTTTTCTATATTGTTTCAAACTAAGTGCTTTCTATCTAGCATTCAAACTTCAATAAATGCTTCAGAGAGAAGCTTGGGATTCAATATCTTGCCCAAGGATACTTTGGCATGCAGACTGGAACAAGACTAAACCACCAACCTGCTCTACCTCTGGAACCACAGCCAGACGATCAATATATTTATGTCAAGGTGTTGATTTGTACGGAATTTTATGGTGCAAAGAATGCATCCTATATTTCCTACCTCTTAATAACTCAAAGAAATGGCTCTTGAAGTGATATCTGGGGATCCTCATAGGGTCTCATTAAGTTGAAACTAGGGACCAAAATGTGTCCTCAGGTACTAGCAAACAAAGCCAGCCAATGCATTAATGTTGTTAAACTAAGTCCACATATATAATATCTGTAAAGTCAAAGTCAATTTAAATGCATATCACTTTTAACATAATTAAAATTTAAATGTGTTTCTGTTTTTATGAAAGTTCTGAAATAACCAGACTAAAAGGTTTTAGTACACACAATTTTGAACAGGTCCTTGATTTTTTTCTCCTCTGTAAGGTTCTTGAGCCAAAGATTTGAGCACTGCTGTTCTGAAAAAAAATGGTGATTGAAATCTGTTATCTGAATAGTCATATCTTATGAAATACATTTCAAAATCTTAGACTACTGACAATCAACAATTTTTGACACCTTCACAGTTATCTTCTGTTAAAAAGAAGAAAAGCTTTTATGACAAAGAGCTGTAAATTATCTCAAATAAGGGCATCTCATCTCTCCAGACTATAGTTTTATGAATAAACAGAGTTTTAGGAACATGCATAGCTTGCCTGTATAAATAAAGGTTGAGAGAAAAAAAATCTGACAGACATTCAGCGCTAACACGCTGTGATTTTATATGTTGCCACTTTTCATGTTTCATTAGTCCTGTGCGAGGGCTGTTTGCTACACGTGTGATTATGCATGAGACGTGTCAGTGTGCATGTGTGTGTCTGTGTGAGTGCACAGAGCACCTCCTCAGGTCCACTGGCTTGTCAAAGCAGCAGCTTGTGCATTTTTGGAGGAAGCAACGTGGACAGGTGGAATTCCAGCCCAGCGGCAAGCTGGATAGACTCACGCTGTGACAGGTGTGTGCACTGACAGGGCAGAGTTGCCATGGAGATGATTAGCCGAATCCCAGTGGTATGGACCCATCATCTTGTTTTCTGTACATGTTAAAATGTTATATCGGAGCCTAATCGAGACTGATAGTGTGTCTCTTTGTGAGTTTGCAAAGCAAAGATAGAGGCGTGCTTAAGAGGGAAAGAGAGAGAACTAATGCTGCTATGATCTAAAAGATATGCACAAGGTGTCCTGTGGTGTTGGTGATGTGATGCATCAGGTTTATGATAATGGTGAGATCGGTCTTTTACTTCCATCTCATCACAAATGGATGACTGAAAAGAACTCCCCCTGGTGCCACATATAAATGCCCTCAACTTTGTTTTGTTTTTGTTTTGTTTTGGGGTTTTTTTTTATGCATGATGTTATTTTGAATGAGCAACTTAATCTAAACCTAACCAAACAGTTTTTGGTACCTTACCCAGCAAGGAACTGCTAAAGTACAAAGCAAGTGAAGACAAAACAGGGCAAGGTCGGAAACACAAAGCTGAACAGAACTTGAACCACGGTCTCCTAGCTGATTCAGTGCTTTCCAGCCTCCAGAACCAGACTTTGTCATTCCTATCTCTCTGATTATACGCCTGATATTGGAGGACAGCCCATGCACGTCTCTAAGACATATGACAGAACATAAGTATTTGATGTTCTGAGATGAGAAGAAATTTGCTGGTCATTAAAGAAAAACAAAAACCAGAGTTGGAAGTGGTGGAATCTTGTGAAAAAGCAATTTTGCAATTTAATATAACACCTAAATCTAAAATGTCATCACCGATGTAATATACACAGAAATATCAGCCTTATTTTTAGTCCACGCATTATAACACAGCTGTTATTGTATCCTGCTTGGTCTTAAATAATCTTCTACTTGTTGGACATTGAGTAAATTTATGATGGAGACTATAAATCTATCTAATTTAATTTTAGATATTTGATTACTTTGAGTTAAGTTTTTTTTTTTTTAAACTGTGTTTAACTTAAAAGTAGATTGCTTGCACTCATAGCCTCAAAGCTCAAAGCACTCAAAGCTTCCAAAATCTTCTCAGCTTATATAATGGGATGTGAGGTTTGCCAGTTTTTATTTAGAAGGCATTAACATCAATTGGACTAATAACATTTTAATATGTCACACATAGACACATCGGTATTCTTTGAGACTAGATCACTTCTCTATTTTTTCGCTGCTTTTGAGTCTGTATGCACCTATCCCCAATTCTAGATATGTTGGACTCCAATCCTGCACCCAGTGCATTCCAATGGTATAGTTCAAGTGATAAGAGACCTGCTTGAGGTGACATTACACAGAATATATGTAATAGCTCCTGCCAGTTTTCATCTACTTCACCAGAATTTCAATCTCGGACTCATATAGAGGTCTTGCAGGTTATATAAGTGGTGCAGAGTGGCAGTGAGTGGGGTGATGTGATTTTGTGTAGTGGAGTACCTTTTGGGGAGGCTTTGACTTTCTAAGCGCATTTAGTTGTTCTTGTGATTTGCTTTGTCTTTTGGCCACTTACATCAAGTGTGCATGTCCCAAAATGGCAGTACAGATGCTTAAACAGCAGAAAGTGACTGTGTTTGTGACACTTGTTTGTGACAGTTCAGACTGACTAAATCCAGGTTTTACAAGGAGCTGTTGTTTCTCTCATTTCCCTTCAGACCCTCATCTTTTGTCGCTGTCTCTGCACATTCATCTTGTGGAGTCAGATACTACTTTACAGCTTGGGGTAACTACAAAATTGTGCTCAAGTTAAAACATGTTCACCCTGAGTTGACATGTTTTTGTTTCAGATTTGTTGACTTTGTGGGCTTTTGTGTTGCCTTTAAATTTCACTTTGTGTTGTGTAACACAGCTGAAGTGCGGCATTGTTTGCCTTGGTGAGAACTGAAGCAACTTTTTCTCCCAGGATGAGTGGAGAATAAGTGGGAGCAGCTGCTGTGCAGAGAGTGAATACAAAATATTTTGAGCAGACTGCATACTTCTTTGTTCTTTGTACTCAAAAAACATAGACTGTATATGGAAGATGGCCATAGCTACAAGTTAATGCACTAGCACTTTAAAAACTTTGAGTTGAGCATTTTGGTTATCTTGTCTTTGTTTTACCCTAAAACCACATGAGTCGAGATGATCTTACCATAAAATTACATGCGTTCACACACTCAGTGTTTGAATCATAGGGTGTTAAAACCATTATTTCCTGTTTTATCGTCTAGTTTACTCAAAATGGAACCATGATCTATAATAAACTGTTCTGTAGATCATTAAAATCAAGATTATGAAGATTTTGTAATTGAAATCACACGCAAACAAGGAACATTTTAATTGACATTTTACATCAAATAAGATGTAAGCTCTTTTTATACTCCTTATACACCAAAAAATCTTTTCTACAACAAGTCGCCTCCTGCTGGCCATTAACAAGAATGAAGGTTTAAGGTATTCTGTACTACCTTCCCTATTTGGGGCAACTTTTTCATTTAATAGACAGTAAACAAATATATCAGTAACTGTATCGGAGAAATTTTCATTAAAGACTTCAGTACGGTGGCCCTGAGAGGTCAAATGCACTGCAACTTAAGAAAACACCAGCAAACAGAAAATCTTTACAATAGCGCACAAACACAACAAAAGTTGAAGAAAACACAACAGAAATAGGAAAAAAAAACATGCACACAGCAAAAGCTCACAAGAAAAATAAAATTTGTGTTTTGGGGGGGCAATAACATGACAGAACAGCTGTGGAAGTGACAAACTAACAGTAAATAGCTAACAACAAATGTGTCTACAGTATTATATGAATCATGCAGTTAAAAAACACATCATCTGCGTCTTTTTCTTCCTCCTAACACTGACGAATCCTCTGCTTGTTTTAAGCATGTCTCTAAGCGTGCCTTTATGCAATCTTTCGCGCGTTTTGGTTTCTGTCACTTCGACAGCTGTAACGTTATTGTCCACCCAAAAACACTTCCGTGTTTTTTTTTTTCATTTCTACTTTCATTGTGTATTATTCAACCTCCACTGTGTTTTGTGTGCTTCTGCAGCATTTTTCTGTTTGCTGGTGTTTAACCTTCTCAAGTTTTAGTGCATTTGACCTCTCAGGGCCACCGTACTTCAGTCTTTAACTACAGTGTTTCTTTGTTTTCAGTGACACTTTTATTTTTGAGAGCCAACATGTTAGGGCCTTGCAGCTTGAAATGCTTTAAAAATGAATAAATGTGCTTTGATTTGAATACAGCAGAGAAATTCAAACCCTCATGGAGCCAGACTGTGTTCCCTTCACAGAAGCATTGTGTAATTTATTGTCTCCCCACTAAACATTGTGACCAGACTCTCATCGTCACGTGGCCCTCCCGCTTCCTTCGCAGCAATTAGACAGGTAGATGAAATGAGGGTGTTGCAGAGGCTAGCAGTGTAATTAAGTTTGATGTGAGAGGCCACTGTGCTCCTATGAAGCAGTACCCCACTCGCCCACACAGTGTGTACAGGCATTGCCATGATGTCCCAATAGTGTGGTCTTCATCAGCAATATTTCTGTACTGTCTAAATGCTGAGTACATAGCGCAATGTCAGGAAAACGTGCACACACATACACACACAGGTATGACATACGCTTCTTTTGAACCTTCTTATTAAGTTCACCCTAGTTCTCAAATACCTTTGACCTTGCTCAAAGGAAATCTGCCGACTCTGTGACTCTTTGCCTAATGATTATGTTAAAAATATTGATTATTCATAGCAGCTTTGATGTTTCTAGCTGATTATTATTGACATTATGAATTAACATAGAATATACAGCTAAAACTGAGCATGCAGCTATATAAATATACCTATATATTAAATAATTGTCAACTCACAAACTTGCTAAGCTTATAAACTAAACCATATAATATTATGATATTGCTACTGGTAGATCATGTGGTTCGCAGACAGTTGCAGCCCCAAAAAGAATAGTTGGGAGCTTTGATTTGTTGTCTCATATTTGTACCGTGCTGAAAACCACTCCCACGAGTGTGATCTGCTGACATGGAGGTGGTTTGGTTTGCAGTAAACAGAAGCTGCAAAAGACCACAGTCAATTGTTTGTTGGCCAAGCGTAAAGCTAAAGATTTGTGACATATCAATTGGCTAGATGATGATTGTGGTGACTGGAAACTGATGTGACTATACAGTGCAATTCTCTGGTTCACTGCCGAAGTCATAATGAGTTGCCTCGGGTACTTGCAGATGCTTCATATATCTGGAGCTTTAGTTTTTTGTTTGTTTGTTTTTTTTTCTTCTGGATTTCAAAAATGCACAAAGTGATTGTTCTATCTCTGATTGTTTGTAATGCATTATCTCCAGCGCAACCTCAGCGCAGGATTATAAAACATCTTACACAACAGATGGTACAATTAGAGGTAAAAGGTTTCTGTGTGTGAAGGATTGGAATATTGTATCAGCCATTGGGAAACAAATCCTAAAATATGCTAGTGGTTCTCTAATCAAATATACTTCTAATTCTTTCATAAGGTGGTAGTTTGATGGGTTTTTTTTGCTGCTTGTGTATGAGCCCTGTTTGCCCAAATATTTCACTTGTATTTAGAGTAATTTTACTACACCTGATCTTATCACTATCTCTGTGGACAACTTAACTATTATGGTTGTAGCTGTATCTCCCCCGTAGTGAGTGGACCAATCTGAACAAAGCTTTGAATGAACACCGTCACACATACAGCAGTTATTAACAGCTATAGATTTTTAAAAAGACTTAATATATTATATTATTATATACTGTGTTCGTTTCAGCATCCCCCTGTGAATGGGATGTTACGTTCTCCGTTTGCAGTCAGTATGACGTAACACTTAACATCATCAAAATTTGTATCTGCGACAGAATTTGTATTATTATTTAAGTATTTATTTAATGTATTATTGCTAGTATTTGTAGTTTATACCCTGTCAATAGAACACGCCACATCATGGCCAGATATGTGCAGCTGCCATTGTCCTTTAAAGTAACATTTTTTTCACTGACGTTAACCGTATCTTTATATATGAAATGAATAAAAAGAAGAAAACATTACAGTGGGGCCTTGACTCTGCTGGAATAGAACTGCATGCCTGTTCTCAGAATGGATCTTATTCTTCTTTGTTGAATTAACACTTTCCTGTCAAGCCTTGCACTGTGTGCATAGTCGCACGCACCCATGCTCTCTTTTCAGCAGTGAGAGCTGCAATCACGCACACTGTGCCACACTGTGGCACATGAAATCATAAAATTACAGTTCCACCTCAGCAGATGCCATTATCCGAGATTATTTCTCAAGTTATACCTTTCTCCAGAAGGGCCCCTGAGTTGTTATGTTGTTTTTCTTGCTGTCTGGGTTTTGCACAGACGTGTAGTTTTATTGACAAGAAAGCTCTGGTGCACATTGTCAGAAAGTGAGCAATTCCTTAAGATGGTAAAGGTGCAATGTCTCTTAAAACAAAGAATACAACTGTAAAAGCTTAACATAAACACAGTAGGCATGATGGAGTGTTAATAAACATATTATGTTCCTTGAACGTGAAGGTAAGATGCTTTAACCTCATTTGTGTACATGGATACAGCCAACTTGCCAGCATGATCTCTCAAATATAATCTCTTTTAAGTTTCATATTGAGCTTTTTATTACATCTGCAGGTGGTCACTCCACAGGATCGTTACAGTACTTTGCAACTTTGTGTATATATGCTCTAGTGAAGAAGAAAATCCCAGGTGATGCTTAGATAGGTTTTATTGCTTGCAGCCTGACAGCGTTTTAATTCCCCTTGCGGTTCCAGTATCATAGCAGCCCAATCTCCTCTCAACACACCATCAGCACCTTTTTCCAGGACCCAATTTAAACGGTGATCCTAAAAGTAGCAAGTTGGAGACCTGGGAGACTCAGAATGCCTCTCTTCATGGAATAGCACCTTAGTACCTTAAAGGAATAGACCCCATCAGAATGTAATTAGATGCTGCCAATCTCTTATGTTCGCTGGGGAACACGAGGCTAGAGGGTCTTTTAATGGAGATGGTTTTTGTGCCCCTCCCTGGGAAGCAGAGCAGAACTCTTGCTTTCACATCAGTGAGTTGAGCCTCAAAAGTATTTTGTCAAAATTCCTGAAAGTGTTAATCTTTTGTGTTTAATACTGAATACTTGTTTTACATTCCTAAATGAATATCACACCATTCAGTATGTGCTCTGTGATAAGTGTCTAGTAGTTCCAACTGACACATATTATACTTCTCAACACCAGTATGATTAGTAATTTATAGCAGCTGATGATGTCTTAAACCCTGATGTAAAATGTGGTTTAAATCCAAATGAGCTTAAGGTATGATGGGAATGTAGCTTATGGGACTGTTGCTTCTATCAAATCTAAAGTCATTCCAATGCCTAGCACTGCCATTAAGCCTTTTGGGCTATTTCTAATATGCAGAATGTACCAAGTATCAAATGATCTGCTTCTGGAAGTGAATCGTGCAAAGCAGCAGGCCTATAGGGCGTTCCAATGCTGTACATGATACATGGGTAAAGATAAATGTAACTGCATTTGTTTATTTACGATACTTGATAATTCTGGCCAGAGTGAAAGTCACTGTCAGAGCAGTACAGCGGAAGGTGACAGTAGGAATAAGAGGCTACTGGCATTATTAACCCCTCACTGAGTCAAATGGAGCAGGCAATTACAACCAGTCATACCCCTGTCACGTTGCCACAGGGAGACAGTTCTGCACATATGCACACATGCACATACATATGCACGCACACGCACGTTTTTTTTTGCGTCATTTCTAATCACACCGTATTCACCAAGGTAACACCTAGAAACCCAAGCAGTCACACAACCATGTTTTAAACAAACTCCCATGTTAGTCACACTTGTATGAACTACTATCTAGAGACAAGCGGAGGCATTAAGTAATCTCACACGCACCTGCTTTCACATTCACTTTCAAATGAAACATTATAGAGCCAGACTGTTGGCTTCTTTATGGTCTGTTTCAGTGTGCATTCTGCCACACACGTTTCTGAAAAGGTTCCCCCTTTCCAGAAAATCTGCCTGTTGTGCAACATTTTCCCTCTGTTTGCTGCAGTCATGACTGCTGCTTCCCCTCTTCATTGCTGTCTTATTAAACAGGACACCCACACCAAGTCTTTCCTTCATGCCTTCTATTTCGGGGTGTTAAGCTGCTGAGCATGGCCAAACCTGCTCACAGCAGTAGATCTGATCAAATCGATACCTATTTCTCTCTCTAACACTTTTTCTATTCTTTCCTCTCGTTTCTGACTGCAGTTAACCGTGATAGGATGATTGGAAGGCGATACATCCACTGGGTCTGTCTTATCTGTGTGAGATGGATAGATTAGCAGTGGAGAGAGTAAGATCAGTGAGACAGCTCGGCCATGCTGCACCGTGGTAAGGTGTTAGCAGATCCATCAGTGTTAGAGTTAAGGTTGGAAGCCAACCCAAGCTTTACTGGACTCACTCGGGATGCAATGTAGCTCCTCCGTCTCGCCTTCCCTTCCATGTTCCCCCCATTAACACCTCATGAGGCCAATAAAGGAACAGATTGAGATATCTTGTAACGCCCGTAAACAATCAGCAGTGTGTTAGCCATGTTTGCGTCTACCAGTTTTGTCTGTCAGATGCCCATATTTCTCACAAGAATCTATTCCCACCTCTCTGTGCTTTCCTGTTGCTGTCTCATTCCCATTTGCTGCTCACACTCGCAAGTGTTCAAAGTCATTTACATCTTCTGTAAGAGCAACATCTTTTTTGTACTTCCACCTGTCCTTTTTTCACACACCTACATGATTATAACTTTATTTTTATGCCGGCACAAGGTATGGGGTAAACCTAAAAATAGTAGCTGTCCTGTTTTGGTTTTTTTTTTTCTTTTTTGCAACGGGACTGTGTTGTTGTGTCCTTTTGCTTTAGCTCTGGTCCAGTTAGCTTTCGGAAAATATGAGTAAACAAATATATTACATTAATATTTAGACATCCTGTCACAACAGACTGAACATTTGTGCTCAAATTAGTCATCTATTCATGACTTAGCAAGCAGGTCAACACAATATTTATGTGGGAATGTGTGCTGCCTTTATTTTTGCCCTTTTATCAACATCTAAAGACTCTTAGTGTGCCTGTACAAGTGTACCTCTGTGTATAGCTGTCCACTCCTATCATTCTTTCCCGTGCCAGTTGCCTCTCAGTTCTCAGCCTACACTCTATACTCACTTAAAAGTTTTGTTCCCTTTTTGAAAACAGTCAGTGCTAGAGGTTTGTTTTCGTTCTTTCTCTTACCTGGTATGTTATTTTTGTGTGTCTTTTAGTGTTTTCTTTTCACAGACCTGCTGTTCTGGTTATGAGCTGGCTACCTTTGAAGATCCTATTTTTTGAGTGTGGTTTTGAAAGTCCCCTGTGTGCCTGCAAACACACACATTCTTCGGGTCTTTTTCTTTATCTCTCACTGCCTTCAAACTTCTTTACTCCCATTTGAAGACTTAAAGAAAAGAAAAACAAAAAATACAAGTAATTTTTAAACTGGGGTACAATAAAGTATCTTTGCTTTTTTCTTGTTGTTTTATTCATTCTCTATTCAAGCACCCCATAGCCATATGCAACCCTGAATTGGATAAGTGGAAGAAAATGGATGGATGGATGAATGGATTTACAGTGCATCTGGTCAAAATTAGATGTCCCTGAATCCTCCCTTAGTTATGCTGCAATAGACGTAGGCTGCCGGGGGATTCCCATGATGCATTGAGTTTTTCTTTTCCCGTCACCTTTCTCACTCACTATGTGTTAATAGACGTCTCTGCATTGAATCATATCTGTTATTAATCTCTGTCTCTCTTCCACAGCATGTCTTTATCCTTTTTCCTTCTCTCACCCCAACCAGTCGCAGCAGATGGCC
>VVHJ01055500.1:0-10459 GCA_015107715.1 Tylochromis polylepis
TCCATCCATCTTCTTCAGCTTATCCGGGCCGGGCAGCGGGGGCAGCATCCTAAGCAGAGAAGCCCAGACCTCCCTCTCCCCATCTGGGGGAACACCCAGGCCAGCCGAGAGATATAATCTCTCCAGTGTGTCCTGGGTCTGCCCCGGGGCCTCCTCCAGGTGGGACATGCCCGGAACACCTCACCCAGGAGGCATCCTGGTCAGATGCCCGAACCACCTCAACTGGCTCCTTTCGATGTGGAGGAGCAGCGGCTCTACTCTGAGCCCCTCCCGGATGGCTGAACTTCTCACCCTATCTTTAAGGGAGACGCCAGCCACCCTTCGGAGGAAGCCCATTTCTGCCGCTTGTATCCGCGATCTCGTTTATACATTATAGCTTAACAAAATCAAAAAATTACAGAAGAACCAGCCAAATGTTATGGCTTAATATAAAGTGTTAGTAGAGGCTCGTTACAAAGTCAGTCTCACAGTCTCAGACTGAATACGCTACTTGAGCTGCTTACAGTATAATCGCCCACAGTTACTGCAGTTCTGCATACCACTTTGCAACCCACCTCCACCACAGCTCATACATTCATGCTGTATCTGACTTAATTAAAGTCATCTCTGTTGCTACTGATGCCTTTTATGTTATGTCCCCAGTCTTGCTGAGGACAAGAGAAGGCTCTCTCTGATGCTATATTTCCAACCATATACATGGAAAAACAGAGGTGGAGTCAAACGTAAGTGACTGCAAATATAAATAAAGTTCAGCTCATATTACTTCCTATTATACTTTTAATTGGCTGATGCCAATACCTATGGGTGGCACTGTGGTGGAGTGGTTATCATCGGGGCCTCACAGCAAGAAGGTCTTGGGTTTGAATCCATTGCCCAGCTGGGGCCTTTTTGGTGGTGTTTTGCATGTTCTGTCTCTGGGTTGGCTTCAGGTGCTGCAGTTTATTCCTGCAATCCAAAGACATGCATGTTAGGTTAATTGGTGATTCTATATTGCAGAGTCAGGTTGCAGTCACAGCAGGCTAAGCTATGTAAACTAGTACGTAACTTAATACAACCGTTTTACTCCACACTACTTTCACTCAACTGTGATATATATATACTCTTTAGACAGCTCTCAATGTATTACACTTCATTTTCATAGAAATGTAATTTATGATCTAATATATATGTATATCAAACCCTGCACTAAAAGGCAGATTAGCCTCTTTCTTGTTGGTATTTTGAATTTCTTTAACAGCAGACAGCCTAGAAAAAGACATGAAACACAGGCTATGAGAAATAGAAAAGTGACAAGCAACAAAGCCCGAAGGCAAAAAACCAAACCATCCATAACACACACTTTATGTTAATGTGGTATATACCATAAACCAAAGGTCACCAGACACCTCAGCATCTCTGTCTAAAAGTCAAAATATTCTTTTTGGTTTTAAGCTGTTTTCTCTTTGGCTGGCATTTCATCTTCCAGAGTAAAATACATTACAAATCCTATAAATAATCCATTACTTTTACTCAAACACTGAGGGGATATTTGTGAAAGAAGTGTATTCACTTATCTTTTCAGATGTCAGATTCTGTAAGCAATGTTCTATAACAGAAATGTATAGGAAAGACAGTATAATCCATTTCTGCTCTACAAGCAGCAACAAAGAAAAAGCTGTGGTTGCTGGTAGTGTGGCAATCTTTAGTAAGTCTTTGCAATAGTTGTGTACACTGAAGATTTCATCACTCTTCCTTTTAGCAAAGATTTTTAAAACACTAAAAGAATGGTGTCCAGGGATTCTTGTCTGGCACAAGGCTCACATGAAACTAATAGCTCATAAATGCTGGTCATGCTAGGCCAACAGAAGCCTCAAAGCTGATCTGCAAAATTTATATTAAAATTCCCCAATGTATACAAGCTAAAGCAGAGCAAACAAAGACAGATTCTTCAAAATTACTTCACAATCCATGTGGCAGGCTTAACAGCTGAGGAAAACAAATGGCTGAAAATTTTCAGCTTCAATTTAATCTCACTATTACTGTGAGTTTAGGTGAGTAAGGCACTCAGGTCTTCCTCCATGGCTGTCAACCTATGTTAGAAAGAAGCACTTAACTTATATCTAAGTTGCCAGGAAGTTGTCCCTCGGTTGGAGATGATGGTGCCACCAACTTCCCTTCACCAGCAGTTTTTTCACATGTAGTCACGTGAAATCACTTAATATCATTTACTTTCTATGGTCTCTGATTGCAACATTACTGTGACTCATTTCCAGTGAGTACACAGCTTAAGGAACAGTATGGTACCAGGTGGGACACCAAATTCAGAGCACAGCGCACTGAATATAAAGATGGATTCCTAAGTGCCTTGAGGCGACTGTTGTTGTGATTTGGCGCTATATAAATAAAATTGAATTGAATTGAATTGAATGTTACACTAAAAGTGTTGTTGTGCCTAAAATGAAGAAGAATAAGATATCAAGAGTCCAATAAAATACTTAATCGAACTCTTTCTATAACTACAAAGGCAGCAAAACATCAACGCATGAAAGGTTGGTTACAGGGTTATTCATGTTGTGCATGTGACAGTAAGTGAATGTGATACCTCCAAAAAAAAACATAAATAGAAGACAGCCCAGGGTTCCTCAAACAAAAAGTTTTCTGCACCATAGTGACATTTAATGCACTTGTTTGCATTGTTTTAGTGCTGTGTTTTGCATTGGTTATTAGTGGAAGTTACTAGACACAAGATTTCTGCTTATGTTCAAAGCTTTTGGCATATCTGTGTTTTGGGGTGTTCTTTTCTTAGATATAATTGGGCTCACTTCAATGCATGGCTTGGGCTCTGGAACCAGTCCCCTGAAAAAGGCCTGGACTCTATTCCAGTCTGGAGTTGCCCTTGGTGAGAGGCAGCAGGCTCAGGTGGGTATCCAAGCATCCCCTCGGTGTGCTGTCTGTGTGTTTTTCCCTGTGGACGAGAGTGTTGGTTCCCTATGCCTTCGGGTTGGAGAACAGGTCCTGATTGTAGCCTGTGCTTACGCAACAAACGAAAGTTCAGAGTAACCGGCCTTCTTTGAGTCTCTGGGTGGGGAGCTCGAAGGCGCTCCACCTGGAGATTCTGTCATCCTACTGGGCGTTGAAGTCTCAACACTCATGTGGACAACAACAATGAGACCAGGAGTGGCGTGATTGTGTGTAACGGCCTGCCTGATTTGACCCAAGTGGTGTTTTGTTACTGATGTCCATAACCAGTCCATAATCTGTCCGTGATTGATTTTGTAATCGTATCATGAGATCTGCGGCTGTATGTTCTCAACATTCGGGTGAAGAGAGGGCTGAGCTGCCAGCTGATCAATGCCTGGTAGTGAGTTGGATCAGGTGGCGGGGGAGGATGCTGGATAGACCTGGGGCACCTAAACATATCGTGAGGGTGCGCTGGGAACACCTGGCAGAGGCCCCAGTCCTTCTTGGAGATCTTCAACTCCCACCTCTGAAAGAGCTTCAACAGCATTCCAAGGGAGGGTGGGGATCCCTGTTTCCTGCACCCTGTCCAGGGTGGGGGTCAGCTGGTGGGGGCTCCTCCGGTTGTTGGGATCCACCTTAATTTGTGCTGTGCCGGGAGTCGGCTGCTCACTGCCTGTGGGTTGTGAATGTTTTGGCACAGACCATGATTCTTCTTGCTAAAACTGCTGGACAGGACAGGTAAAAAAAAAAACAAAGATAATAATAATAAGTGTCACGTACCTGGGTTCCAGTGTCTTGAGCATGTAACAAAAGCTCTTATTTTCCACAATGCTGTATAGACGCAGGTTGTTGCACAATAATTAGGCAATGTATTGTGTCATTTTTTTTAACTCACTCTGAATTGGATGGTATCTGTCCTTGACCATGTCCTTCTGAAAGTGCTGGAACTACGTTGTAACTACGTTTAAGGATATAATGCATCCACTGTTATTTTCAGGGGGTGGCTGTAACTCTGGTGCAGGTCATTTATTCTATATACTCTATCACTAGAAGGCTGGTGGTTCCCTGGCTGCTCCAGCATCCAGTCTGCATGCCTAAGTAGGCATCTTTCCTTGAGAAAGATACTGAATCCCAAGTTGCTCTCTGATGTATTCATTGGGGTATGAATGTGTGTGAATGTTAGACAGAAAGCGCCTTTAGGAATGGGTGGGAATCTGTGAATAAGACATGTTGAATAAAGCTCTTTGGGTGCTCGAGTAGAGTAGAAAACTGCTGTAGAAAACCGCTATAGAAAACCAGTAGAAAACCAGTCCATTTACCACTCTTCAATGCCAATACAGTACTGAGCAGCTACCCAAAACTCTACTACAAGAGGGAGTTTTCACTGTCACCAAGTTCTTGCTCATAAGAGGGTCATCTGATTATTGGGGTTTTCTCTGTATTATTGTAGGTTCTTTACCTTACAATATAAAGTGCCTTGAGGCGACTATTGTTGTGATTTGGTGCTATACAAATAAAGATTAATTGAATTTATTTGAATTGCTTTCTGATGTCTTTCAATCTCCACCTCCACCTTTTGTTTATCAAATTCTTTCCTCATGCTGATGCCACCTCTGCTGCAACCCTTGCCCCCCCCCAAAAAAAAAAACCCTCCAAAGCATTTTCTTAGAGCAGTTTATTTTGTTTTCCTATTATTAACAAGTTTAATTTCTATTTGCAATTTATATAATAACATATCAGTAGTTGATGTCCACCCATTGCTCTCTAATAAAATCTTGATAAGATGTAGGCTTAACTAATCAAAAGACTTTCCTCATAGAAATAAAAAAGAAAATCTGAGAGGCCACACATTTAAAATCACTAACTTGATTAAAACAACTGTAATGTGTAATCATACTGCATAATGCATAAGCCTATAATTTTTCGCAGCAGACTGATTGACTTGTCAAAGCCGGAAAAGCACAGCTGTTACTAAACAGCTTTAACATTTGCTATCAAAGTAGGCCATGACACTGAGCCAATATGCACAATACCAACATCTTAGATGAAATGAGCTAAATAGAATTCAACCGTCATTAATTTGATGAATTAACCGTGCACTTTTTCTACTGTTAAATGAGAAAATGAGAAATAGGAATCATTTCACATTCCAAAAATACAATCCTATTTTCACACGCCATTACTGTAGTTTATTGGAAAAGTCCAAATATACACAAATATAGAAATAATCTTTGTTACCATATCCTGGATCTCTACCTGTCAGCACTTTAGAGAACAGCCTAAACATGGCAGTCTGCATTTACTGTTTAACAGAGGACACACATACAATTGGACATCCTAACTCACAAGCACCTGTACAGTTTCAGTACAGGTGCAGCTATTTGCTGTGTTCGTATGAGCAAATAAGACCAGAGTGTAATGCTACAGGTGACCCTTAATCTCACAATTTGACCATCACAAGGACAAAAATCTATGATTAACCTGATTCCTGATTTCTTAGTTTGTTTCATATTTGTCATTTTAAATGTTTCAGATCATCAAACAAATTTTTAATGTTAGACAACAATAATATAAGTAAATACAAAATACAGGTTTTTAAATGATTTATTAAGGGAAAAAGGTCACCCACATCTACATCCCCCTATGTGAAAAAAGTAATTGCCCCCTAAACCTAATAAGTGGTTGTGCTGCCCTTGGCATCAAGAATTGCAATCACACATTTGCAATAACTTGCAATGAGTCTTTCACACCACTGTGGGGGAATTTTGATCCACTGTTCTTTGCAAAAATGTTTTAATCCAGACAAATTGGGGGGGTTGAAGATCAAATCAAGGTCATGCCAAAGCATCTCAATCAGACTTAAGTCTGGACTTGGCCACTCTAAAACCCTCCTTTTGTTTTGTTTATTGACCTATTCAGAGTTTAGGATCATTGTCTTGCTGCATAACCCAAGTGCACTTGAGCTTCAGGACATGAATTGATGGCGGGAAATTCTCCTTCAGGATTTTCTGGTAGGGAGCAGAATTCATGGTTTCATCAAGTCATCCAGGTCTTGAAGCATCAAGCAGCCCCAGATCATCACCAACACAATATTTCCCTGTTGGTATGATGTTCTATTTATGAAATGCTGTGTTAGTTTTATGTCACATATAACAGGACTCAAACCACTCAGAAAGTTAAACTTTTGTCTCATCAGTCCACTGAATATTTTCTTAATTTCATCAATATCTTGATGATACTTGAGCATTTGCCCTTTTTTTGGCAAATGTGAGACGAGCCTTCCTGCTCTTTTTGGTCAGCAATGGTTTTCTCCTTGTAACTAGATGCCAGTTTCTTTTTTACTGTTGAATCATGAACTCTGACCTTAAATGAGGCACGTGAGGCCGGCAGTTATTTAAATGATGTTCTGGGTTCTTTTGTGACCTCCTGGATGAGTCGTTGATGCTCCTGGAGTAAGTTTGGTAGGAAGACCACCCCTGGGAAGGTTCACCACTGTTTCAAGTTTTCTCCAGTTGTGGATAATAGCTCTAGAACTGGCTTTGTAGCCCTTTCCACACTGATAGATGTCAATGGCTTTGTTTCTCTGCTATTTTTTTTTTAAATTTGTGGCATGATGTGTTGCTTTTTAAGATCTTTTAGCTTACTTCACTTGGTGAGAGAGACTCTATTTAAGGGATTTCTTGATTCAGCAGGTCTGGCCTGGGTGAGGATAGTGAAATTGAACTCAGCTTTCCAAAAAAATGTAGCTAATCACAGTTAATTCATGATTTAACAACAGAGGGCAATTAATTTTTCACATGGAGCGAGGTAGATTTGGGTATCTTTTTCGTAAATAAATTAAATAGTTACTTAATGATTACTGATTGATAAATATCCAACAACCTAAGAAATCAGGAAGGGGCCAAATAATTTGTGTCTGTTTATTTCTGAAATAACATAATAGGTCTAATGGATAACATTACAGTTTACTCAGTACGTTCAGATCTAATGGGCTTCCACTGTCATGGACATGGAAAACACTTTGGTTTGTCATCAGATTAGAATTAAATTGTTAATAAATACCCTACTGCTGCAACTGATCAATTCTGTAAATTATACTCTATTAGCTGCAATTCCAGCAGTGTAAAAGCGACTTGGCTGCATTAGGTTTAAGCAGACTGACATTTATAGATTTTCTGCATCGCCAAGTTAATATATGGAAATTCCAGGGACAAAGCAACACTAAACAGCTGTTCTTCATTCTGTTTCTTCTGCAGAGAATTTGTATAGCGCATAAAGCAAAAAGTATGAATTTAAAAAAATGTGAAAATGGGACACTTACTAAATTATAAACCACTCTCAACATTATCTGCTGGTGACCAGGCCGTGTGTTAAGCATAAGTTACCACAGTGATTTAGCCAGACTAAAACAGACACTGAGATTTCTGACTTATAGCTCACCATAGCTAAGCCTTACTCTTGCTTCATACTCTTCAGCTAGCATTCTAATTAAACCATTTGCACTGCAGGTGGATATCAACAACATATATTCAGCACATCTATTAGACAGGTGTCTTAACAGTTGTTTATTTTGTGTGTTGAAGTATCCATCACCAAACTACATTCTGCGACACTGAACCGTGGCTTTAAACAAGTGTAGCTCTGAAAAAGCATTCTACTTGCATTACTTTCAACCTAGCTAGTAGCATAGGCATGTGCAGCCATTAGTGGCAAGGCCAGCGAGGCTCGTATCAAAATAAGCTCAAAACCACAGTCATTGTGTAATTTTTCCTCCAACAGCCTGCTATTTCATCCCTGTAACTTGTCCGCAAAGCTTGTGTCTCCTCAATGTTAATGTAATGGCTGTGCATTAATTGAAAAATACATCATTTCTACAGCCTGCTTCACTGTGCGTATTGCAGTGCCACTTAGATGAAAAGCATTGACGTTAAAACTGTTAATTTATTTTTTAATCACCTTGTCAAATATTTTTTATGTAATGATTTGGTTTGTTCAATTTCATTCTTAGTTATTTTTAAGAGCCTACAAGGTCAAAACACAAAAAGTAAATTTATACATTTTAAAAATGTTGCATTTTTGCATTTTTATCCAAATGATTAATTAATAAATTTTTAACAACTGCTTCAATAGTAAAGGTGATTTAGGCTACACAGAGCTTCACATAGAAAATAATATATTTCACACATTATTTAACCAGTATCCATTATATCAATTATGCATTACCATTTAAATAAATCCATCCTCCAACCATTGTAGGCGGTTCATATCTGGTACCTAATTCAAGGTTCAGTCAGTTGTCTCCCACATGATGAGATTATTACATTAATTTAACAAAAATTATCTTTGGCAGCGACGACCCGACCTTGCCACTCCCTACAGTGATAAACTAAGCTTGGCACAGGAGAGACTGGGGAGTGACAATAACAACTTTGACAAATTGCCTGACATATTTCAGGGGTGGAGGTGGAACATTTAAAATGAAATATTAAAAATAGGAGAAAGTAACTTGGAGCAGTGACCATGGAAGAGCTAAAGGTTACAAATGGTGTTGCACTGCTTTGAATGTCCTTTAATTGTACAGTAGGTAAAGGTGTTGTCTAACAATAGCATGCTGAAGTATTTACAGTGACATAAACATAAAGTCTGCCTGGCTTCACCTTATGTGAAAAAGCCAAATTAGCCTTGATTTTCAACCGGCTCTTAAACTGTATTCTAATAGTGAAGAAGCACAGTTAAAGTCTTGGTCATACTGGAACTATTCAGTGGCCCCATAGCCTATAAATCCAATTATGTTGACTACAGTGGTACATAAAACTTTGCAGCTGCTTGAGTCGATTCTCACCAGCCATGGCACAAGGCCTCAAACATTTTTGAAGAAATAACTGTGAGGTGAAAGAAAATATTGGTGTCACCTTCTGTATCTCAGGGAGCACTATCCTCAGGCAAGACGAGCTCGACAGAAACTTGAAAGAATATGGTGCACAGTGGAAGTTAATACGGTATATGAGCTAAAACAAAGACAGGACTTCAATTTGCCATTTGTTTGCTTTCCATACCTTATATTTCTCAACTCCAAATTTAAGTTAGTTCAATTTAGTCCTTTATTATAAGCATGCACCATGAATATATGAGAGGATGAGAGGAGATAGATCAAATTATTCAGTAGTCAAAGCCACAGCTCAGTATATAATTTAACATAATTCATCAGCGTTATAATTTACAGCCTTGAAAAAGACCATGAATTTCAAACAACACAAAATAGCTTTAAGAAAAAGTACAAAATATAACAATCATAAATGAGTAGTGAAATGTATTTAAAAGAAAAGCAAATAAGGCAAAAGAAAAGAAAAACGATTAAAGAGCCTTTTTTACAATTTACTAAAGACCATTAGTGAACAGAACTAGTGTATTTCCTGATAGAGTACAGTGATGAAGTGCATTACTCATTTGTTTCCACAAAGTAGTCAATGTTTCAGTGTTGATGATAGCTTTTATCATTTCCTTAAGAAATCAAGCCAGTTCGGCCCAAAAATTTTAAAAACTTTTAAGAATTTTATAAAGTTTGTTTTTATAAAGTTTTTCTAGTTCTCAGGAGGAAATGAAGACCAAGAGCTATAGAGTTTTGCTGCAGAGCTAAAGTTCATTAGAGCACTCATCGGTGCACAGTCACAATCTGGATTCTGGTCTGATGAGTTCACATCTGAACTTTTTGCCTGTATCATCATTTGTTTTGCTACAGGACAGTGACATTACATCACACATCCAGGGTCAATAATAGCCATCTGACTAAGAAACAGAATAATAGATTGCTGCATCAGATGATGGTCTCAAAATCAGCAGAGCGAACACAGCTGAGATGCTCCATATTACATATATGGGAATTCCTTGGAGATTGTTGGAAAACAGCTTCAGGTGATGACCTAATAAAGTTGGCTTTTGTTTAAAATCCAGTCAAATCTATGAAAAAAATCTCAACCAACCCTCTCAGAATTAGCTGGAGGTTTGGTACAATAACCTTGGTTGATTTGTTGAAGTCATTTATACCTTTGCACTATGAAGAATTTCCAATTACAAACTATCAAAATGAATAGCAGTGGTTTGATATGTGTTGATTTCCAGCATTTTGAGTGTTCATAACATCTTAAGTACATGAGCTAGTGGTACTGAATTTTTAGGACTGAAAACATATTTAAGTTCTGTTAAAACCGTAACAAAATCAGTCTTCTAAATCCAAAATTTTGAGCATCAGTATCATCTAATATACACTGCTCAAAAAAATAAAGGGAACACTTAAACAACACAATGTAACTCCAAGTCAATCACACTTCTGCAAAATCAAACTGTCCACTTAGGAAGCAACACTGATTGACAATCAGTTTCACATGCTGTTGTGTAAATGGAATAGACAACAGGTGGAAATTATAGGCAATTAGCAAGACATCCCCAATAAAGGAGTGGTTCTGCAGGTGGTGACCACAGACCACTTCTCAGTACCTATGCTTTCTGGCTGATGTTTTGG
>VVHJ01055506.1:0-10500 GCA_015107715.1 Tylochromis polylepis
CTGCACATCACTCTGAACACACCATCCCCACTGTCAAATATGGTGGTGGCAGCATCATGCTCTGGGGGTGCTTCTCTTCAGCAGGGACAGGGAAGCTGGTCAGAGTTGATGGGAAGATGGATGGAGCCAAATACAGGGCAATCTTGGAGAAAACCTCTTGGAGTCTGCAAAAGACTTGAGACTGGGGTGGAGGTTCACCTTCCAGCAGGACAACATAAAGCTGGGCAACAATGGAATGGTTTAAAACAAAACATATCCATGTGTTAGAATGGCCCAGTCAAAGTCCAGATCTAAATCCAATCGAGAATCTGTGGCAAGATCTGAAAACTGCTGCTCACAAATGCTGTCCATCTAATCTGACTGAGCTGGAACTATTTTGCAAAGAAGAATGGGCAAGAATTTCAGTCTCTAGATGTGCAAAGCTGGTAGAGACATACCCTAAAAGACTGGCAGCTGTAATTGCAGCAAAAGGTGGTTCTACAAAGTATTGACTCAGGGGGCTGAATAATTACGCACACCCCACTTTTCAGTTATTTGTAAAAAATGTTTGGAATCATGTATGATTTTGGTTCCACTTCTCACGTGTACACCACTTTGTATTGGTCTTTCACGTGGAATTCCAATAAAATTGATTCATGTAATGTGACAAAATGTGGAAAAGTTCAAGGGGGCCGAATACTTTTGCAAGCCACTGTAAGAACATCCCTAGATTTATCTTCAACACTCTAGCCAGGCTGACAAAAAGTCAAAGCTCTGTCCTTTTCAAGTTCTTGAAGGCAACTGATAACTTTCTTTTTGTAGTTGCTAATGGGGTCTCCTTTTAAGGATTCATAGGTATTCTTGTCACTGAGGAGTGTAGTAATTTGTGTGATAATCCGGTGTGTTTAGAACAACAGTGCACTTCCTATTGTCGGCTGGTAATATGGTGAAGTTATGGTCTTTGCTCAGGGATGTGACGGCCTTCTTTTCTTGTATTGTGAGGTTAGACGGAGGAACTTTTGCACTGGAGAGGGTGGCTGAAACCTTTATCCATTAGTCCCGATGCTTTTCTTTCCAAGCTCCTTAGATTACCATGACCTGAATGACTGAGAACCTTCACAGACATGTTCAGTTACAAGCAATAAATGCAGTATGTGGCTAAAATAAAATGTTCTTGAATCTTAAAGGTAACATCACCCAAATAGGCTAATGTGTTTTAATGTCAACGTGTACTCATTCTAACATGTCACGATGCGCTCAAGTCACTTTTTTATCACAACATGTATCTACTTTCTACTTTTCTACTTTACAATGTATTCCAGGGCCCACAGCATGATGCTGCCACCACATTTACTTCAAGGAGATGGTGTGTTTGTTGACATTTAATTTGAGCTTTCTTCAACAGCACCTTTCTCTATGTCACTCTACCATAAAGTTTTGACTGGTGGAGATCCTGGGACCTATGACAGCCGTCCTGTGGAGTAGTCCTTCTTGGTGGCCCTCCTTTACTAGTCTGCAGAGTTACACATGGGTCATATTCCTTCCACTTCTTAATGGTGGATTTAACTGAACTCCAGTAGATGTTCAGTGCCTTTCAAAACGTTGTGTTATCCATTCCTAGACAGATACTTTTTCAGTAACGTTTTCTTGGAGTTAATTGGAGTGTTCTCTTGTCTTCATGGAATAATTGTAGCCAGGAATACTGATTACCAGTAACTGGACCTTCCAGATACACGTTTCTTTTTTTGTTTGTTTGTTTTTTAATAGTACCGCCACTTGAGACACATTCATGGCACCCAGGATGTCTCCATTTCACTAAACCATTTGGCTCAGCCTCTGTAGAATTAGGTCAGTACATTTAAAGTGGGTGAATATTTATTTAATAAGCAATCACTTATTTTACATTTTATATTTTATATTAATTGATTTACATTCCTGGAAACCTGTTTTCACTTTGACATATCTTATTTTTAATTATTTTTAAATTATGGTCAAAAAAGCAAAATTGTATTGACCATAACTCCATTTATAAAAGCAAAACATACCTTCTTGGAAAACATTACCAAGAGGGTAAACAGTTTTAAAGGCACTGCGTAATACTAATGTTTTTAAAATCTAACACATCTTCCTAAATTGTTCCATTTTCATTTCATCAACAATAGGCAACAACTGAACTCCATTTTGGTAAAGAACATGTCACATTAAAAGTATCTTTTCAAATACACCCGCAAACATGCTTATCGGAGAAACAGATACATGAACCACATAAGAGAGAAATCCCACAAACCAAACACAGATTCAAATACTAAAAACAGGTAAAAGTTTGCGTGTCTTTTAGAGGTCCAAAACTGAACAGACAAAGCATGTCAGAACATGGCCATAGTTTAAAAAGCACTGAAATTCTAAAATTCATGGGTATATTAGTGCAGTAGCTACTGAGGATGCCCACCTTTTTACTGCGTTCTGGTGCAATTTCATCCCACCACCTTTAGAGGTCAGCAAAACACCACCACAACATCCCAGCAAACCCACGGCCTATTGCACAGATTATTGAAAGCGCAGAGCAGTTCAGTCTCCTGAGATGTGACCCAATCACTTACACATTTCATTTAAGGCAATTAATCCTTGTTTAATGAGTGAACACAGACAGCTGGAAGATTAGCTATCTGTAAAGCCAATTAAACATGTATATGTTTAAATTATATTATTAATGTAGCAACCAACCACGCAGGGATCCTGCCTATATGGATGTGAATGCACTTTGATTGTCCAGAACAGAATTTTCCACTAGAGGAACATATTGTTTGTGCAAATACCTCCACTTCATCTTATCCGTTTTCTGTCATATTTGTCCTTCTGGTCTTAGCCTCCTTTGGAAAACGGTGGGCTCATTCTCCTGACTGCAAAACATTTATCCGGAGCATATTTATTATGATCATATGCTAGTTGTATTGGTTGATTAATGGGCTGGCTATGGGTCAGTAACCTCAGTACTGCCACCAGTACATTATTAACGAGCAAGGAGAAAGAGGAGGTGAGTGCACAGCTCCGCATGTCCAGTTGAGTGTGTGTTCAGCGTGCGCGTGTTTGAAGGCTGTGCGCGACCGCGATGAACGGAAATAGACGAATGGAAAAATATTGCACTTTTATCTGAAACCAATAAGCAGTGGGAAGTGTGGCGCGGCTAGAAATGGCCACATTTAATGTGGTGATTTGTCAAAAGCAGCATGAAAACGGGCCTGCGACAGAAGAGAGTGAGATATATCTGTGTTTAGCAGCGTACGCTTGTGTTATTTAGCACAAGGAAGTAAAAAATAGTCCTAAATTACCGTGACAAATTAGCTTTACTCATGTAAGAATGAACATGCATCGGAAAATGTATGTATATTACTGATGCAAAACTCATCGCACTGTAAATACGCATCCGTACAGGAGCCGGTTTATCCTCTGGCACAAAGTGCATTGCAATGTTATTGTGTCAGTTTAATAGGGAGCGCTTGTTTTCTACTTGCTGTGAGTGACTGCAGAAACATCAAACTAATGTTACTGTGTATCACTCGACTGATGACTGGCAAACCTCTGCAGGAGAATGTGCATGTGTATTACTTTAATGTGACAGTGAGCTAATGTGACTTGTGGTCACAAGACAGTGCAGTACAGTGTGTGATCAAGGATGCATGCAAAACCCAGTGAAACACGCAGAGAATGTGAACTGTATGTGCTACCCTAAGGGAGCAGCACTCTATTTTTTCAGATCTGAACTTATTCGCTGTCAATAATTAGAGGACTGATGCTACTTTAAACATTTAATTTAATTAACTTTCATTTATATAGCACCAAAAATCACAACAACGGTCGCCTCAAGGTGCTTTATATAGTAAGTTAAATACCCTACAACAATACAGAGAAAACCCCAGAAGTGAGACGACCCCCTGTGAGCAAGCACTCGCTGACAGTGGGAAGGAATAACTCCCTTTAACAGAAAGAAACTGCTGGCAGAACAGAGGCTCAGTGCATCATGGGAAGCCCCCAGCAGCCTAGGCTTATTGCAGCATAACTGAGGGAGGGTTCAGGGTCACCTGATCCAGCCCTAACTATACGCTTTATCAGCTGTATGTTAGTGCCAGGTTCACCAGACTGGCATTAAAATCAAGTCAGCCCCCAAAGACTCCCATATTCCTTTAAACACGGAGAAATTTACAGGTTTTCAAAGAGCGTTTACAGCCTGAAACAAAACACAATTTTCATTCTTCATAGTTAACGTCAGCATTTACAACAACATAGCACATAGTTTTTATACAAGTTAAAATTTACTGAAACACAAATGGACTTTTCTTAAGAGTTTGGTACCTTTTGGAGCATTTTAATACAATTATCTGACTAATATGGTGCTTTATTCAGCAGTGAATACAGCCTGTCCTAGAAATCTGTGCTCCACTTTTGGTGAGAGAAATTCTAGTATTTTTTGTGTGTGTGTGTGTGACGAATTAACAGTTATCAGTTTCAGTGCAATGCACCTATATAGTCTGCAGACACACCTTGGTAACCAAGCTTACTAGTAATCAAATACATATATAAATGCATGGCTGTAGATTCCAGGTTGGAAAAATGAAGCCAACGATTAAACCTGGAACCATGGGTTAGGCATGGGATATAACATGTTCATCAAGGAGCTGTATGTTTACATTTTAATACGTATGTATTATATATTTCAGCAGAATCATCTCAGAGAAATGTTCTAAGACATTTCAAATGAAATTCATTATCCACTTTCCAAGGAACTGGAAAGTTACTTAGAGGTGTGTGGACAACCTAACCTATTGTGTAAGAGACTGCGTAACTAAAATAATGTGCTTTGCAAATATGCATTGTATATTTTAAATTAAGATATTACATATATATTACATTCTAGAAACTTTTGTCTTTTTAAATTATTAGTTGGGTATACAAATTGTATATAATTCCAGAAAAGCTTCCAGGTTGGAAAAATGAAGCCAATGAGGAACTTTCTTAAAGCTGCATTCGTGGGTTAGGCAGCTGGTATAACATGTTCATCAGGGAGCTTTGAAGGTGATGTTTAAATTTCAGACTTTCGCTGTTTTCTGCTTCATTCTGAGATGAATGAACTCAGCTGCTCTGGGTTAGTGGGAGTACACTGCTGGTGTGAAACAGGTGTAAGTCCTGAGGGGCATGTCAAGGCGGAGGGTGCCTTTTGTTTTTTGAAGGACTTACATAATCACATGTCCTGCATAGAGGAATGCTGCCTTGTGTGGACATACATGTTTTGTGTTTCAATAGAATCAGCTCAGTGTCGACCTCGTTGCCATGAAAATGTTCCTCTGATGAAATGTCAAACATTTCCACTAGATTTCATTTTCCAGTTTCCGAGGAACTGGAATGACTTTGAGAGGGGGGTTGGGAAAGCAATGTCTTGGACTAACCTAGAGTCTAAGAGATTGCTTTGCACAAATTGTTAATTTCTTGTAGCAATTAGTATGTAATTTTTTAGTACAGCATTAAGCTGAACCCACTGACATGACAGTTATTAGGTTTCGCTGCTAAAATGATATTTGCAAAGATAATCAGTACAAGGTGAGGGGACGCGATCAGCGCCTTACCCACAAACACACTGGTGCTGTTTGTGTCCCCTTCTTTGTGGTGTATTTTTATGCCAACCTCAGGGCAGCATTGAACTTAATGGGAAGCGAAGGCTTGTCCACTATGGTTAGTGTGTGTTTTGTGTGTGTGTGTCCTACTTGTTCTACATGCTCCCTCTCACTGTGCTCCTCATTCCCTGCAGCTCTGACAGCGTGGACTCATCGCAGCGAATGCGACATGCTGCACTGTGATTGGCTGAATGTGAGCTGTAGCCTGGCTCTTTCTCCAATTCAGTCGTGAGGTTACAGTGATGTAAAAACTTTTTCTTTTTCTTTTTTTCTCCAGACCTTTATTTTTATTTCCACAAATCTATTCTTTGAATTTGTATTCACACACCAAATAAGGAATCTGACGTAACGGAAAATCCCTGTGAATCACTGTTATTCATCCCACTGCCGTACTGTTTATGTGGGTTCAACTGTGTCCTCCTGTCATTTGTGTGGGCAGTTTTTTCACATGTGTCTCTAAGTGTTGTTGTGTTGTGTTTCATGGTCACTGCCCTGTCAGCACCATTATCTTGTCAAGGTCTCCAAAGAGCTGAAGGTGGACATTTTCTCACTGACAGAAAACACTCCAGAAATGGTGAAGCTGGAGAAATATTAGAAACAAGAGAGACAAATTAAGCTCAACTTTGCCAAGGTCTAACCTCAGTAAGACTATTTAATCTAACTTGTTCTGCTCGTGGTTTTTGTTGTTGCCACAAAGAAGAAGAAGGTGTACAGGGACAGCGGGCTCAGCGTTTAGTGAAGCGGATGTGAATAATGTGCATGAAAGGGACTACAGGTCTAAATGGGCAAATACCACAAAGTTCGTTTATGAGGCTCTGATCAAAGACTGTGACGGCTTTAATCCAGTTGAGCTTTACTTGCTAAATGTTTTGATATTTGAAATAATAAGAAGTAAATGTGACTGACAGCGTGCAGAATTACCAAAAAGATGATCAATTATCAACTGTCAAATGAAGGGTTAAAAAAAAAAAGCAGCATTTTGTGGTTCGACCTGCTTTTGGCGCAGAGTTTGCGTGTTTGTGCCTGTTTGAGTTTTCTCTGGCTGCACTGGTTTTCTTCCGCAAGACTTATGTGCTAGATTACCTCGTGATTCAGTTCAGGGCTTAAACAAAAACCTCGTGTAAACTTTTTAATGAGAGAGAAGAGTGTGGGATGATCGCTGCCTCTTCTGGGTGCTGGGCCGGCAGGTTCTCTCTGTTTGTTTGTTTTGTACTGGGAGTGCTCAGTAGGTATGGTTGGGTTGCCAGTGATTGGGAAATACCTTGGCCTAGTTCTCCCAGTATAAAGGCACTCTCCTTGCTTCCTTTGAAGAATAACTGTTGTAACAGTTCATCAGTAAATCTCATAGTTCAGTCAGACTTGCTGCCATACATCATGGCTTTTTATCTGGTTAAAAGGTTAATTTTGTTGAATTTGGTTAATTCTGTTCATTTCAAGTTAAACATTTTATTGTTTTGCTATGATTTAATCTCCTGTTATGTGAAGTTATGTCCCCCTGTTATGTACAGTTGCTGTTTTGAGCTTTGCTGGGTTGCTTTTGTGGTGGTGGGGTAAACAAATTTGTTGGGTTTGTAAATTTTGTCCCCACAGAATTTCCGTGGTTGTGAGGTTGTTGACCAGGTGTTGGCCGCTCCCTCATTTCATCAGCAGTTAGTGCATAACAACTACACGAAGAACAAGGGCTGAGCTACTTTGGTGGTGATAAGGTCTCAGTGGCCTAGCCACTGGTCGCTAGGGGAAAATGCTTTTTCACGATCTGTTATCAGGTTGTTCCTGGAGGTGGATGTTACCAAGTGAAGTCGGTCATAAAGAAGGTGCTGCAGCAAAATCTCCATGTGGTTGCTCTGATCACTAGCAACGTTGCTACAGTTGTCTAGTTTGTTGACAAGTTGCTACCTTCCATGCAAAAAACTGCCAAGAACAACTACCCACGTAGAACCTGTAGAAACTGTGAGGCGGTGTTCAGTGCAGCACCGTATATACCTCTACAGGATAGACACTTTTCTGACTGTGGTTATCAGGAGTCACTGAGTTGCTAGGCCTGCATTGATGAGGATCTGGCTAACTGGATCAGTTTCACAGGGACCATGAGCAATAACTCACAGCTGGTTGAGAAATACACATTTTTTGCTTTGCAACCAGTGATTGCCAGTTGGTTGCTCACTGGTCTCCAGGTTTGTCTGAGTGAACTGGTCAGACGAGCTCTGGGAGAGACCGTCGCCACTTTCAGGGATTTAAATAAAGCTGCTGTTGTAGAATATGGATCACCAAAATTTGTAGTTTCTTTTCATATCTTTGCTTTTCCTCCATACAAAGAGGATTCAAGTAGTCTTGGCTCAAGACAGGTGGAAAAAAAAGCTGTTGTCCCGCAGTTTTGTCCACTATTGGACGTCGCAATGGAGAAATGTTTTTCCTGTCAGGGTTTTTCATGTCACATGACTGAAAACCACGGATAAGCCATTGTAAGGAGCCATTTTCGAGATCCATGACCAACAGTTTAGGAACGGTAGGAACGAGGGTAAGCAGTACTACCTGGAGTTGTCACGTGAACTGCATAATAATTTCAACCATTGTCGTATGGCTTCAGAGGTAAAAAAAAAAAAAGAAAAGAAAAAAAAGTGAAGATTTGTGTGATCTTGTTGCAGAACACTTTACAAATGCCGTTCCCTGCTGTAATGCCTCATATGTAATAGAGCAGCTGGTGAAAACGGTGAGGCGGCTGCATTAGCAGGTGACTGTGCTGTGTCACATCACAGGATCAGGGACATGGGTGTGGTGTCTTTGGTCCTAAGGACAGTGCTTTTGGTCAGGTTCTAGAAAGTTTGAAGACGAGGGCTCAGACTTGCGTGATTTAAAGTGTGCCACTTCTGTTAAAAAAGGGCATGTGAAAGCAAATCGTCTCATAGAAAAACAAAACAAGTCAGTGTGAAATCTGCTGCATTAGTGGTTTCACTTGCAAGTGTGGTTTCTGACTTATTTTTTGTTTCTGAAGCATGTGCAGAACTCCCCTCTGATGCTGCTGACTTGCCTTCTAGATCAGATGTTTTATTTGTTTGACAGAAAATCTTCTTTGAAAAGATGTCTGCTGGAATCTTGAGGGACTCAAGGGTGTTTATTCACATGTCAGAGAAGTCCAATACTGGTGACTGAGGGTATGGGGTCTGGGATTGTTCCATTGCACGGGATGCATCTGGTTCAAGGGAAAGTGTGTATGGCAGTGCGTCCTGCGTTGACTGTTAAAGTGTTGAGCTATGACTAGTTGAGCTAAAGTTGGTGAGCTGGGGTGAACAATGAGCTGGATGCTCCTCCAGCGCCAGTTATAAATCCATTCCCTTTTTTTAAAAAAATGCACGAGTTGAGTGTGAAGAGACCTTCCTAGAAATGTTTGCAGCTTGTGCTGTGATGCATGCTAGGGCATGTGCAATTTGAAAATCCAGACAACAACAAGTGTGAAGGGAAAACCAGCTTCCTCTTCTGTGTGTAACCTGCAGAGCTGGTAGGGCACATGTCTACTTCCTTACAATGGTCTACTGGTATTCCCTAATGGTAAGCTTGGTTTGGAATGTTCAGTTTTCCTTGTGGTGGACTGCAAGCCCAGCGTTTCTGATTCAGTGTGTTCGGCCTGTCACGCTCGCAGACTTGCATGGTGGGCTCTGATTGGGGGAATCAGGCAGCGCTTTATGTACAGTTAAAAAACACTGAAACCTTTAGAAACTCGGACACTTTGTTCAGCCACCTGCAAGTAATGTGTTGCTGCTAATAAACAGCTTTCCAAGTTTGTTTGGTGACACACCTTCACAAACTCACATTATTCAACACAATCGAGGTCGGAAGGCCAAAACTAATAATCAAATAGTGCTTTCACTGGGTGCCGGCTGACAGGTGCAATCATTTGTATGCATGCCTCCAGGTATGTTACTGTTAATACAATCAGGGTGAGGTGTGGCCACAACAAACTGAGGTCTTTATTGTAGAACGGTTTCCTGTGCCGAGAACAAAAAGGAGCTGATGCAAATCTTATGCATGGCCAGATGACCGCATGTCTTCTCATCCTGCAGCTGGTGTGTGCAAGCAGGATGCTGCTAAGGTTGAGGTAGTGTGCAGTTGGGAGTTTACTTACTTCATCTCTGTTTTGTGTTGCAGTAGATGATGATGGATCATCAGTGATTGGGAACACTCTGGAGCCCAGTGTTCCCAGTATAAAAACACACTCCACGTGCTCCCTCAGAAGAACAACTCTGCCTGTGCTCCATGTCCTGTCAATCAGTTTTAGCTTTCAATCAAGCTACATCCCACTCCCCATGCTAACACACATGCCAACACTACTGACTTACTCAATGACATAGCTCTAATAACTTTAGTTAGTTTCAATAATTTCAAATAAAAGATTTTGTTATTTTGTTTGACCTATGGTGTCATTTTTTTTTGCCTGTCCCGGTTATTTTATTTTATTTTATTTTTTAACTTTTAAGTTATTACAAATGGAACAGACATGACTGGGGGATAGGAAAGGGAAAGACGTAGACAAGAGAAGTTCAAGAAAAGGAGAGGGAAAGAAAAACAGAGGGGAAGAGGGACAGTGAGAAAAGACACTAAAAAATCCGCTGGATCACCTGCTGGAAGAAAGAAAAAGAAAACAAGCAAAAAGAGAACAACACAGTAGGGAGACCACAGCAACAACCTAGATAAGTATAAGTTACAGTAAATAATAAATACTGAATGTTACTGAGCAACACGCAAGACTGACAACACACGGTATGCTTTGAGGCAGCAGCCAAGGAAGATATAGTGTGTGTCTGTGAACACCTGTGTGCACACCTGTGTGCGTGAGCGCGCTTGTATTCAAAAGGTTTTT